>JARUPZ010000962.1:15000-20000 GCA_031213475.1 Nereocystis luetkeana | reverse complement strand
CCAGCACACGTTCGGCCGCCCCAAGCAGGCTCAGCGTGCCACACGTCAACCCTCCCACCCCCGCGGAGCCGGTGGATCGCGTCACACCAACCGCGCGGACGCCTCCAACAGCCGCAGCACCGCCGGACCGCGCGCCGAAAGGCCGAGGTGCGGACACCCCGGGTGCCGCAAGCCGGTCGGTCACACGACCGATCAGTGTTTCCAGCGCCGCCGCGAGGAAAAAGAACAGGAGAAAGAGGGGGAGAAGGAGGCGAAGCGCCCTCGCAACGGCAAGAGCCGAGCAAAAGGGCAGAAGAGACACGAATCCAGCGACGAGGAGGATCCGTGAGGAGGCCCAGCTGAGCTACCGTCTGGGTCAGTTGGGATGCCGGTTTCCCGAAAAGGCGTGAAGAGGAAACACCTCTCCACGTCAGTAGCTACAGGTACTTCTCCTCTTGTCGCAGTACCTGGTGTCCCTGTTTCCGCGTTTTTTAGAGAGGAAAATTGTCTTTCGAGTGATGGTCTGTCTGATTGTCCCGTACCGGTTTTAGATGTTGGCCGTACCGAGGCTCCACTAAAGCGAGTAACGTTTATGGACCAAGCCCCGTGTGCATTGTCTCATGTTTCGAGTACCAGTACGGCACGGCGGCCTACCCATTCCTGTCTGCGTTCGGGGCCCAAGAGTGGTTCCCCGGTGGAAATTAATAAAGACCAAGTGTGGTACAACTCCGCGTTGACACATAAAAAATATCCTTTTTCTCTTTCTTTTTCGTCTCGACGAGTCCGTGTGGACGGCTCTGTCGAAGGCTACGCTGTGAATGTCACAGTGGATACAGCTACTGATGTATCAGTTGTCTCGCTCTCATGGTTGAAAAGTCACCCTTCCTTGCGATCGACCACATTAAACCCTGTCCCGCCGTCGGCCGTGTCTTTACGTGCCGCCAACGGTCTACCCATCCATGTTCTGGGATTTATTGTTTTTCCCCTTACTCTTGGTGGTATTACGTGCACAGTTAATGCACTTGTAGTCCCGTCCCTCGGCCCCGATTCTTTATTACTAGATAATAATGTCATGTCAGAATTCGGGGCGGTATTAGACTGGGACCACCAAACTCTGTCATTCTCATCTACTGGTTCCAGTATACCAGCTGTCCACCGTGTTCACAACCGTGCCCCGTCCAATGACTCTTGCCCCTCGTTGTCCGATGACGCACAGCCTTCTGTCGCTGCTGTCCACCGTGACGCCGAAGCAACCCCTGTCCGTTTGCGCGAACGTGTAGACCTAAAACCTTTACACGAAGCACTTGTCGTCGGTTTTTCTGACCAGCCCCCACAGCAAGATTGTACTGTAGTTGTCGAACCGAAAATAGTGTCGGCGGAAGATATCGCGGCGGACAAAGGTCTCGCCGCATTCGAAAAAATTATTGTCGCGCGAACGTTGGCCACCTGGAGTGCTACTGATGGTTCAGTAGTAGTCCAAGTCGCCAACCCATCCTCGGATGGTGTCGCCTTACCAGTCCACTTGTGCCTGGGCTCTGTCCTTTCCGTATCAATCGTGTCCCCCGACCAACTACATGTGAACGCTGTCGCGCATTCCCCCACGTCACCCTCTGAGATCCACAGCGCAAAATCTGAGCTGGAAGGTCCGTTGTCAAAAGCGTTCGAAAATACAACGCTCACCCCTGTCCAAAAAGACGATGTTCTCACACTGTGCGCAAGATATCGTCCTGTCTTTTCCCTGTCAATGTCAGAGCTAGGCCGCTGTACCACTGCGGAAGCAACCTTCCCGCTCCCTACTAATACCCGAGCCGTAGACCGGCCCCCGTACCGTTCCAACCCTCGTACGTCCGGCGTCATTGAAAAATGTGTACATGACATGCTCGAGTGGGGCATCATCGAAAAACGTCCCAGCCCCTGGGGAAGTCCGGTCACGATAGTCGCGAAGAAAAATGGCAGTCCACGTTTCTGCGTCGACTACCGCCACACACTCAACCGCCACATCGTCCGGAAGAGCTGGCCCCTGCCGAACCTCGAAACCTGTCTGGACGCCGTAGGCACCGCCGCTTTCATCTCTGTCGCGGACATCCTCAGCGCGTTCTGGCAGCTCCCCGTGGATGAAGATCACATCGAACGGACGGCATTCGTGACACCCAGCGGCAAGTACTGTTTTCTTCGTATGCCATTTGGAGTATGTAACGCCCCTTGGCTATTTCAACATATGATGTCTCTGACTTTAGGTCATCTGGGTCCCGATACAGGTATCCTCTCATACATGGACGATATCATTGTCTTAAATTCGACGTTCGAAACCCACCTCGCGTCTCTTGAACAACTGTTCGCAGCATTGCAAGCAGCTGGCCTCACACTAAAACCGTCTAAAGTTCAGTTTGGTCAGAAAGAAATCGAATATCTGGGCCACGTCATTTCAGCGAAAGGTATTTCAGTAAGTACCGACCGCATTCAGGCAATAACTCAGTTGCCGACGCCCACATGCATCAAAGACCTTCGGTCAGTCCTCGGCATGGTCAATTTTGTCCGGCGTTTTATCAAAGATTATGCGGAAATCACCGCACCCCTAGTACTACTCACTGGGAAAGATTTTGTCCTAAAAAGCCGATTTAAAAAAGCTTGGAGCACTGAACAAGATAATGCTTTCGAACGCATCAAACGCGTTCTGTCTTCAGCCCCTGTCCTCCACTTCCCCGATTTTTCGCGGGAGTTTGTTGTCCATACCGATGCCTCTGAACTTGGCGCTGGCGCTTTCCTTGCACAGCCCACCCCCGACGGAAAAGATTTAGAGGTTATCGCGTATTACAGTCACCGGTTTTCTAAAAGCCAACGCCATTATAGCGCAACAATGAAAGAATGCTGCGCGGTTGTCTGGGCGTTTGTCCACTGGCGTCCGTACCTCTGGGGACGACACTTTACATGTTGCACCGATCACCAAGCGCTAGTCTACTTGTACCAAATGCAAGACACCAGCAATATGTTAACACGCTGGTCAATAGCCCTTCAAAACTACGACTTTACCGTGCAACACGTCCCAGGACGACTCAACGTCGTCCCGGACGCCCTGTCTCGCGTATTTAGCGAAGTCGGCGGAGAACACATCCCTTCCGAACCCCGACTTGCCGCGATCTGTCGGAATGTGCCGGATAACCAGCCATTCCACCCACCCGCCCCTCGCGATTACGAAGTGTCCGCGCGCAACCTAGACGAAATAGCGCCCGTAGAAAGTGATCGCGAATTATTCGCGAGTGCGATGTCTGTCTTCCCAACTATCGATGTCCCTCGGCTACTGGAAGCTCAAACAGACGAATTTGGTCCGTACTTTGATTATCTCAAACTACCAAAATCAGCACCAGTCCCGTCAAAACAATCGGAGCATACCATGAGCCATTTCTTCCTCCAAGAGGAACTACTTTACCGTTCGTACCTTCCCGGTCACCTACGTAGACGTAGTGACTTTCGGGATCAGCTTGTCGTACCTACGTCACTCCGAAAGTTGGTAGTAAATTCTTGTCATGACCTTCCCGCGTCGGGTGGTCATTTAGCTTTCAAGGGCACCTTTGACAAGGTCCGTGACCGGTTCTGGTGGCCCACCATGCACGCGGACGTGCAGAAACATGTCGATAGCTGCTTGTCTTGTCAACACCGCAAAACGTCCCGGCGTCCCCCCAAATTACCTGTCGGAACCCGGCCAGTAACACGTTCTTTCCAATGCGTCGCAGTTGATCTAGTGGAATACAAGTCTATGTCGGAAGGCAACCGATATATCCTCTCGGTGATCGATCATCTCACCCGTTTTGTCATTTTGATAGCCATCAAAAATAAAGAGGCCACCACGATCGCACGAAATCTTGTCGAACGTGTGTTTTCTGTATTCGGTCCCCCAGAAACGTTACATAGCGACCAAGGCCTCGAGTTCGAGAACCGCCTTGTTAAAGAGTTGCAAAAGGTTTTTGGATACAAGAAAACTCGCACCGCCGCCTACCGTCCCCAAGGAAATTCTGTCCTAGAGCGCGTGCACAGTACGGTTCATAATATGGTAGCTATGTATAGCACCTTAGCATGTGACAATTGGGCAGAGCTGCTACCGTTTGTCCAGCTCGCCCATAACACGGCGTACTCTTCCACACTCGAAGAGACCCCCCATTATCTCATGTTCGGACGCGCCGCCGTACTACCTGTCGATCTCATTCTGGGCGTGCCAGCCACGACCCTTCCCCAGTCCCAACTCGATTACTCACGCCGCACGGTCGAAAACTTACAGCTGGCATACGAGTTGGCCCGCCGTAATCTCAAAGAACGAGCGGATAAGCAAGCAACATCGAATGAGAAATTGTCATTCCCGAGTTTCACCACCGGCGACCAAGTCTTAATACATCGCCCGTATCACGAAACCGACGGCCCTAATCCCAAGTTATATAGCCCTTGGCACGGCCCTTACACTGTCAGAACAAAGCTTTCTCCCGTCATATACCGGGTCACCCAAGATGGTGCAACCACGGAAACCACTGTCCATCTAGGTCGTATGAAAAAATACATTGTCCCTGCCTCGTCCCCTGTCCCGGACCTGGATGCTCTTGACGATATGTTCCTCGGAACACAACTCCCTATCCCCGATCTAGAAGGCTCAGTGACCAAAGTGTCTATCGGACCGTTCACTGTGGAGGAAATAGACGGGCATAAACGAGGAGTAGGAGCCGCTTCGCTTGCAAATTTTCAATATCACCTCAAGCTGAAAGACTACCCCCCTCAGCTGGGTGTGTGGCGTCATTTTAGGGTAATCCCACAATGTCGGGAAAGGGTACAATCTTACCGCGCTGCACTCTTGTCTCAGAATCCAGCAGCTTTCGACCCACCTAAAAGACAGCCACGTCCGTAGCCACATTGTCACCGAACACTGATTTTATGTTATCAAATTGGGCCTGTCCTGTGCACACATTTTTTTAATCTGTCCCCGTCAGTTTTCGCAACCACTGACCTAAGCCCGTGTTCCGTTCTATCTATAGTCACGT
>JARUPZ010000962.1:0-10000 GCA_031213475.1 Nereocystis luetkeana | reverse complement strand
AGGTTTCTGACCGATAGGAGGGTTCCCCAAGCGGGGAGTCAGCAGTTAGGATGCAAATTTTACACCTTTGTAAAATCGTTTTAGGACTCGTAGCGCATACAAGTAAGTGCCGGTCTGGTGACGCGAACACACTTTTCTTCGAAGTATTGCACCAGGTAGGTGAGATGTTGAGGTCCTAAGGTGAGGGGCTCAGGAACTTCTCGTGCACCCCTAATACCCAAAGATGTCAGGAGACAGCACGTATACCCCCAGACAGACAGCGTCTAGCAAAAATGCCGAGAAAGACAGCCTAGACAGCAAAAAACCGGGGACACGACAAAAAATCCCCGATTTTTGGAAAACGCCTGACCGCATTATTATTGGAAAATGCTGGAAAATATCATGTTTTTTCAATGCCATTTTTTTTCACACAAAGAAAACCCGTTCAGATCTGCAGCAATATACGAGGTGTATCTGGTATTAGTTCGCTACGTGCAGCTGCCGCACAGGGAAGTACACATATTTTACTTATGATATTTCTATATTATATACCTGGTATACCAGAGTACGCATGGGGGCATTGACAGGAGACAAAGATGGGCATGGAACACATGAAACGGTGCAGTTTTCAAGTTAAATCAACAGAAGAAGTAGGGGTTTCCATGCAGATAATGAGGCGTTTTTCTACCGGTGATGGGGGATATATGTATAGACAGATGGCTTTGCCTAGACAGACAGCCTAGACAGACAGACAGCTAGACACGGGCATGTCTCCTATTATTAGTAGGACCAATTTTTGTTAGTAAAAACAGCGAAATATATGGATTTTTGTTTATAACGTAGGTGTGGAAGGCAGGGTCGGAGATATCGTAGATCTCGTAACTGTTTTAAGGATTACCTTGGGCTTGGTAATCGATCGGTCTTTTACCCCTATAGCTCAGTAGGTAACACCTTCACATTAGACGTCGTCCAGGACACGGGTTCGAGCCTCACTTTGAACGTTTCTTTTACAGAAACGCTTGCGCGTGCACACAAAAAAAAAAAAACTTCCTGGATCCCCAGGTGATGAAACGAAGCGGGTAGGTCAGCGTACGGACGTATACGGTTCCGACGCCCCAAAGACCCCGCCGTTCAGAGGGGGGGAGTGTGTTGCAAGGATTACCTTGGGCTGGGTAATCGATCGATCTTTTTCCCCTATAGCTCAGTAGGTAACTCCTTCACATAACACGCACGCGCGAAGGACACGTCACCGGTCAAGCAATATCATTATCTCGGGTCACGAGCGGACTCACGTCATTGACGGTGCAGACCCCTCCTCGGGAAGATAGCTATCGGGAGATGCGTAATCCGTCGCAGACTCTGGGCACCAAAAGGGGCCCCCACAGAGTCAGTCTAGCACTAGCATCTCCTTGCTAAATATCATCGAAGAATTCTGCTCGGCCTACGTCGGCCGCAACGACGACTACAAGGGACCCTCGCTCCGCGACCTCATCACGGCGACGTCTCCGCGACTTCTACCCTACGACATCTCCGCGACGAACCCGGTACGAACGACCAGTGCAGGTACTACATCTACATTGGTGACCGCCGTGTTTTTTGTTCTACGATGCCACGCTCCGGAGGTTGCTCGAAAAAGCAACGGACGAGGACACGTCTGGCGGCCGAGGCGGCCCCCGTCGGCGACGCGAATGCCAACTTCTACAACGACCTCGCGCCCGCTGACGAGGGCATGGTCGCACAAGAGCCCGAAGGAGAGGAGCCCAGCCCCAGCCCCGACGAACCGGCCGGGAGCAGCGCCGACGAAGAGGAGTCCAGAAACTCCAGCAGCGACAACGAGCGACAACCCGCCGAGAGGGCCGCTTCAGCCTCCAGTCTAGCGGAAGACGTCCTGGCGGGCCCGAGCCCCTTTCCCCCTGGCGACCCCGTTCGAGTGGAGACAGCAGCGTGCTTTCGACGCTGCTAGCTGAACGGCACCACTCCGCCAGCCTGGGTTCTCCAGATGGTCATGCCTGGTAGCGCGGGCGTGGTGAACGGGGCTACAGCTGCCCAGATGGGCGAGGTGAGAGGAGTCTCGGTATTGCCCAGCCATAATATCGATGTAGCTTTCGCAGGGGGCGCAACCACCCAGAATGACGCAGCCATCCCGATTCAGCAGTCGAGCAGTTCTGACAGCAACAGCCACTCCCCCCTTGACCCAGCTAGCCAGCCCCAGCAAGCAGCACGTACATTCTCTGCGGCTTCCGGTCGATATAATTCTCGGAATTCCTCATGTAGGAAGAATAGCAGATCCCTAAGAATTCGCACAAAACACGCGAGACAATTTGCAGATCGCTTTCAAACTCGCACGCCGAAATCTCACCGAGCGTGTTGACAAAAAAGCAGAGAATAACAACAAACTCAAACCGTACCCCGTGTTCAAACCTGGACAGGAAGTACTCGTGTACAAACCATACCAGGACGCGGATTGTCCCAACCCAAAACTGGTGCTACCATGGCGAGGACCGTATGTCGTCTGCTCACACCTATCACCGGTGGTATGTAGGGTAGTAGACCATAGACGTGGCCCTGGCAGAAAAAGCCCCCACAACTACAAATACCGTCTGAGGCTGCGAGGGTACGGCCCGGAGTCGGACCTCGAGTATCGCGCAGACGAAATACCCCAATGTCACGAATGAATCACCGTATATACCGAACCAAGAAGGTTTTGCAACTCGCGATAACCCCGCCTCCTTGGTCTTCCCTCCCTTCTCTCGGGAAAAGGAAGCGCAAAGTAGGCGAGGAATGAGCACAAATTGAGACAGCGCCAAATAAGTATTCAATGCTCCGCGGCGTAAACACAATCACGAACAAGTTGGCAAACACAGTTGACTCGGCTGTGGGCATAAGCCTTAACAACGGCGATGAGGGGAGCACCGTCCGACATGGCAGGCACACGTGTATCTAATATGATCTGACGGGCAACCTAACCGGCATTCCGGTGGGAATAGCCGGAGCAAGGAGACACTAAGAAAATCGTTGTGCCCACCAGGAAAAAACTGTAAGAAGCATGACGCTTCATGCCCAGGCCCACACTGAGTTATGGACAAAACAGCAATGCCACCGTCTTGTCACAAAATTGTTCGAAACAAATCCCACACACATAGGGAATGGGAGCCACGCGTCTCCGCCCCGCTTAAAACGAAGTCACCAGTTGATGCACTTAGATCAACCAGGTAGACCTCGCGTGACACCAATCACGAGAAAACAAAACAATTAATGATCGGCTGCTCGTGGTTCTCAGAACAGCAACCACGGGAGCGCACCAAGAGTACGTGTGGCCACACGGAATTAGTGCGTTGAGATAAAGTTTGGATTTACCAAGCAACTTCAGCATAATAAGCTGTCAGCGCGTAAGCTTGAAAATGTGTGCATCTTCGCCGGACAGGTTTTTACCACCCGTGTTTACTCAATACGTCGGCTATAAGGAGTGGATGAACGCATGTTGTGAGGGCTGCTGTGTTTCGATCGGATAAATCAACACCCTGCTTTCTAACTAGTCATCCTCCGGATGACCGCCACAAGACCATCCCTAGCTAAGATGGCCTTGCGGCGAATAAAGAGGGGGGCGATGTGGAAGACAGGGTCGGAGATATCGTAGATCTCGTGACACGCACGTGCGAAGGACACGTCACCGGTCAAGTAATATCATAATCTCGGGTCTCGAGCGGTCTCACATCATTGATGGTGCAGACCCGTCCTCGGAAAGATAGCTATCGGGAGATACGTAATCCGTCGCAGACTCTCGGCACGAAAACGGAGCCCCCACGGAGTCAGTCTAGCACTAGCATCTCGCTAAATATCAATGAAGAATTCTGCTCGGCTTACGTCGGCCGTAACGACGGCTACAAGGGACCCTCGCTCCGCGACCTCATCACGGCGACATCTCCGCGACTTCTGCCCTGCGACATCTCCGCGACGACCCCGGTACGAACGACCAGTGCAAGTACTACATTAACATAGGTCCTATTTAATATGGTCCCCCGAAATAGTGTTTCGAAACATTAATCAATCGAAGAGCTCCACATCTCCCCCAAAACATGACATTTGTTTGTTCACAATGGGACCATACGTAGATATCCACGCGCGAAATACAAATGAAGCAAACCTTGGGCGAACTGTGTGAATGTACTGCTTTTAGTATGTACCTGGTATGCAGCAGTGCGTGCGTATATACAGATATAATACCATATACCAGAGGGCATTTTAATCAGGAGGCGAGGCAACGGGCTGGAGGTGCAGCGGCATGGATGGATGGACTCCTACACCGAATTGAAACTTCGCCACACGGGCTGCTGCTTTGGGACATCAACGTTACCTCGGTATACACACAGGAGGGGCGTTGTTGTTGTCTTGTTGTTGTCTTCACATGAAATCGTCCTTTCTACACAGCTTCATCAGCACGCCCAGTGTCCATCCTGATTCCATATCCTAGACTGTTACCGATTCTGTCGTCACAGACTTCTGTGAGACAGAGGGAGACAAAAAAAATGCATCCGAATTCACGTGTCAAGCAAGTGAAATACCAGCGTACCGGGTACGATAATACAACAACAAAAGCAAGACCAGAAAAATATGAACAATAAGACAATAAAACCAAGGGCCAAAACTCTAAAGTGAAACAGAATATCAACGACGCAACGACTTCAGAAAGGCTGCCAGACGGAAAGCATGCGTACTCAGAAAGGACAGATATCTGCTGCGCGGACGAAGCAACACTAAGGAGAGGGAGACACAGGCAACGTCTGTAAGAGCTAGTCGAACCGATACCTAGCCACCCGATCTATTATTTCGTTTCTGCATTCATCGACAGCTGCATCAGTACGGCTGCCCTTCCCCCCCCCCCCCCCTCCCTTTGTCGCCGTTCTTGGCGTCCCCAATTTCGTGGCGCAGCCCGCTCCCGTCCCTGTACCACCTCGCCATGAAACATTCCGCCGCATCGACGACCCCCCGGTACCACTAACCGCTCTTCTTAGCCGCCTTCGGCCATAACACCGTACTTCCTCCTAACAGCAGAGGGGAGCTTTCCGTGAACCCCTCGGTGGCGTGAAAAACCCTGAGGTCGTCTGCTAGACATTGGGCCCAGGTAATTTTCAGTTGGCATGGCCTTTGGTTCTCCCCACCAGCCATCATCCCAAACATCTGCCGGCGGGTCAGTCGCTCATTGGTCGTCCGCTGTACGGCCCCCGCGAAGACGAGGCGGCGTTTGCGGATGGTCGTCTCAACGCTCTCGCATTGTACTTTTTTGAGGGCCTTGGTGTGCGACATGAGGTGGTCAGTGCGTTGTCGGCGCTGGAAGCCAACGACCCGTAGGAGTAGTTTGTGGTGTGCCGTTCGGAGCTCAGCGAAGTGCTTTTGACCAAGAATCCATGTCATGCACCCGTACAGCAGGGGCTCCATCACCTCGGCCTTCAGCATGCGCAATTTTAGAGTGAGCGGGGCATCCTCCACATCATCATACAGTTCCCGTTTGTACCGATTGTAGCATGCCCATGCGAGTCGAATCCGTCGTGTAATCTCTGGCATAATGTCAGCGCTTGCGACGACAAGGCCGCCCAGGTACAAAAGCTGCATCGTCTGTTTATATCTCTGCTCCGCAGCTTCGATGACGAGCGGTGATATCTGAGGTGCTTGATTCGGTGTCCGTCGCAGCATGGTCTCCGTTTTCGTTTCGGGTACGGTGAGGGCTGCTGCTTCGAAAACGGTCACAATGACGGTCATCGTCTTCGGAAGGCCTTCCGCCGTCTTGGACACAATGCCTGCATCGACCGCGTAACGAACATGTGCGGACCACTATTATGATAATATTGGAGGTACACTTGGTGCATGGATTTCCTTTTGTTTCCGAGGTTTTTTTCTTTCGGGAAAGTTATGAGTGATCCATGTTGAAGATCATGCTGCACATTGTCGGATGGCAAGAGAAATAATAATATTATATAAGAACGATTGCTATATCACCGGATCCGGCCTCCAATACAGGGAAAATGGAAAATAGGCAAACGCAAAAAATGAAAACAGCGATACCAACGATGCAGCACACTACATGTCACGGCGTTGATTGGCGCTTTGCTGCGCTGTTCTTACTCTGCTGGCGCGATTTTCTTGTCGGGATGTCCTAGCAACATCGTCCCAAATGAACCTATTAGGCTCATTCTTATCAGAGAGTGTTTTTTCCAGAATTTCCAAAGTTTGAAAATAATGAGGAAGGTTGTCGTAGGGGCAACCTGGTGTGTGGGGGGTAACGGGTAGAAACGATAAACCATTGGAGGAATGGGACTATTTCGGGGGGTGTCCATATATATACTAAGAGAAGATGTTTGTTGCGAGTTAGGGGACCCCCCTAGTTAGGGGATCCCCTCCGCCTTAGGGGATCACATCATATCTTAGGGGGTCCTCTCATATCTTAGGGGGTCCCCTTATATCTTAGGGGGTCCCCTCATATCTTAGGGGGTCCCTTCATATCTTAGGGGATCCCTACCAACCTTAGGGATCCCGTGTCAATGATATTCCAATATCATCGATGATATTGGATTATCACCGAAAACGCTTAGGGGATCCTCAACAGGCTTAGGGGATCCCCACCAGCCTGAGGGGATCCTCACCTCGTGCGTATTGTGTGTGCACCAAACATGTATGAATCGACTATTTGGTTTAGCGTCTCTATCCAGGTTATTTTTTATATATTATCGCCATCAATGGGGATTCCCCTAACACTATTATTTGGGTGATATTCCAATATCATTAATGATATTCCAATATCATCAATGATATTCCAATATTATCAATGATATTCCAATATCATCAATGATATTCCAATATCATCAATGATATTCCAATATCATCAATGATATTCCAATATCATCAATGATATTCCAATATCATCAATGATATTCCAATATCATCAATGATATTCCAATATCATCAGTGATATTCCAATATTATCAATGATATTCCAATATCATCAATGATATTCCAATATCATCGACGATATTGGAATATCGCCGAAAACGCTTAGGGGGTCCTCAAGAGGCTTAGGGGATCCCCACCTTGTACGTAGTATGGGGATCCGGTATCACTATTTGGGTGCTATTCCAATGGCATTTGATTGGGTGATATTCCAATATCATCAATGATATTCCAATATCATCAATGATATTCCAATATCATCGACGATATTGGAATATCGCCGAAAACGCTTAGGGGGTCCTCAAGAGGCTTAGGGGATCCCCACCTTGTACGTAGTATGGGGATCCGGTATCACTATTTGGGTGCTAGTCCAATGTCATTGATTGGGTGATATTCCAATATCATCAATGATATTCCAATATCATCGGTGATATTGGAATATCACCGAAAACGCTTAGGGTGTCCTCAACAGGCTTAGGGGATCCCACCTTGTGCGTATTATGGGGATCCCGTATCACTATTTGTGTGATTTTCCAATATCATCAATGATATTGGAATATCCCCCCAACCGCTCAGGGGGTCCTCAGCAGGCTTAGGGGATCCGTACCTTGTGCGTATTATGGGGATACCGTATCACTATTTGGGTGATATTCCAGTATCATCAATGATATTCAATATCATCGATGGTATTGGAATATCACCCAACTAGTGATAGGAGACATCCTGATGCTGAAGATAATCTCGAAAGAAGAAAGCGAACGGAGACGCTAAATCAAATAGTCGATTGGTACATGTTTGGTGGACACACAATACGCACGAGGTGAGGATCCCCCAAGGCTGGTGGGGATCCCCTAAGCCTGTTGAGGATCTCCTAAGCGTCTTGGGTGATATTCCAATACCAGGGGTATCATTAATGATATTGGAATATCATTGATACGGGGTCCCCTAAGGCTGGTAGGGATCCCCTAAGATATGAAGGGACCCCCTAAGATATGAGGGGACCCCCTAAGATATGATGGAACCCCCTAAGATATGAGGGGGCCCCCTACGATAAGAGGGGACCCCCTAAGATATAACCCTAACCCTAACCCTAAGATGTGAGGGGATCCCCTAAGGCAGAAGGAATCCCCTATCTAGGGGGATCCCCTATCTCGCAACAGATGTTTCGTACGGTGTAAGAATAGAAAGGAAAATGGGAGTTCCAGATGACTGATGAGGAACGATCAACAACGCAGTTCAGATGGGAACAAGCAGCGGTAGAGCGGGGTGAAGCGAGGTCGTCGGTGCAGCAAGTATCCGAAATAGAAAGCTAACGGGCAAGACCCTGCTCGAGCTGAATAGAACCGGGCAAGTGACGTCAGGGAGTCAGAAAGTTGTTTTTTTGTTTTAGAACCAGGCAAGGGGCGTCGGGGAGTCGTCAAGTTCTCAGCAGTCGTTGAGCCTGTGCGTTGGGAGGGTCGACGAGCGAGATGGGAGAACCTCTTACCGCGATACAGCAGCATACCGAGGAGCACGACATTCTTGTGGGAGGTCCGGGCCCAAGACAGGGGGCGACCCAAGGGAACGAGGCCGCCGGTAACGCGGGCGACGATCAGTCTTCAGCAGGAGGATCGGGCAACAACGAAAACGGTAGAGTGCGAGAAAATACCCTGGGTAGCCGTGGTACGAGTAGGAACGTGCACTCTGATGGTAGCCAGATAGTACACCAAGGAGCTCACATACGGTCGGGTAGGGGGGGCAGGAGGGGCTACACGTCGCAGGGTAGGCGGCGTTGGAACGGCTCGTATGGGAACCGCTAGCAGTCCAACTCGCTGCAACATGCCCCATCTCCGCAGCGTAACAACCATTCTTTCCCCGAGCACGAGTGTCAGGGCCCCCCATTGTCGGGTGGAGGGAGTTCGTATCAGCAGGAGGCGGGGGGGGAGGGGGGGGGGGGGGGGGGGGGGGGGGTAGCCGCTAGATCACGACCTTTAACGGGCCTTCACAGGCGCCCTGGGGTCCAGGAGGCCCGTCGCCGCCGCAGCAGCAGGGATGGGCACCGCAGCAGCTGCATAGCCGGGGCACGCCACAGCAGCTACAGCAAACGTGGGCACCACAGCAAGAAGGGTGCACATACAGGGGGGGGGCGATGGGGGGGGGGGGGGGACCACCACAGCAGAAGCGGTAGCAGCAACAGCAGCAGCAACAGCAGCAAGGGTAGGCAAAACGCGGAAGGGGGAGGGAGAGATGGGAGGGGGAGGGGGGGGGGGGGTAGGTTGGAGCGGGGGAGTATCGAACCCGTGACAGCAGCAACAGTTGTCAATTATGCAGCTACAGTAGGAGCAGCAGCAGCAGTCAGGCCTGGGGGGGTTCGGGGATGCAAGTGAGTGCGAGATAGTTGGGGTCGCGATAGCACCAGATGAGGGTACCCGAGGGACAGTGGGGGTGGGCGGGGGAGGAGACAAGTTCGTGGGATAGGGGAGCACGGAGATTGCACCGGCATCCGCAACACGGAGCAGTCCCGGGTCAGGGAAGCGGCATCAGTACCTCTTTCAGGACCAGGAGGGGGTAGGAGCATCGAATTTCCCGTCCGGGTTGCAAGGTTGGGGGGAGGGAGAGGGCCTGGGATGGGCGGGTGGCGGGCGGGAAAGCTGCAACAATCCATCCGTAGCAGAGACGATGTGGCATAAGGGCAACCCCACAGTAGTCGTCAGGTCGTCACTGCGCGCGGATGGGAAGTCCCCACAATTTGATTCGGCGGATGCCATGGGTACGGGCGCGGGGGGGGTCATCGTCGAGGAGGAGGGCGCACAGCAAGTAGCAGCGCCGAGCAACATCGATGTGTGGAATTTCGCGCAGAAGGACCATACTGGCTTCGGGGGGGGGAGCGCGAAGGTGTCGCTAGACCACAGGGTGGAGGCAGTGTTTCTTTTGTTGACGCACCTCGTGCAGTTCGTGGTGGGCGGGAATGAAGCCTTTGGTCAAGCGTCGCTGCGCAGGAGGAGTCAGCTGTTCGAATGTTTCCAGGTTGTCGCGCAAGGGGTGAGGATTGTTCACGCGTAAAACACGCAGGTGGCTCTATCTGAGCAGCGTAAAGGGA
>JARUPZ010000961.1:0-26381 GCA_031213475.1 Nereocystis luetkeana | reverse complement strand
ACTTAAGGAGCTCAATACTTCATCCGAAAACTGACTTAAAGCAAAAATCAAATTGCATCCCGATGAATAATCCCATGTCCCAAGTCTACACAAACGTAATTTTTCGAAACAAGGTTGGCATACCGACGATTTGGGGTTGAAGAACCCCGTCATTCAGAAAACCTTTTTGCGGAAATGTGCTATTAATACCTCTATCGTAGAACGTGACGTTGTTAGCGCCGGCAATGAACCACACCGAGACAATACGTATGAGCTCCGCCAAGCGTCCGTCGGCTGCCAGTTGCGCTCGTCGCTAACAAGCACACCAACCACGCGTCTTTTTCTAGACGCCGACACAGGAGGAAAAAGTTGCCGTCGTTCCACGATTTTTGCGGGAGGAGTGGCCAATCTTTGACGCAGTCGACTTAAGGCTTGCCAGTGGCCGCTACGGTGGTGGGGTCTGCTTGACAATGGAACGCTGCATGCAGCTGACGCCATCAGGCACCCAAATCACAGAGGTTGTTAAAAGCAGTCGGCCGATTTTTCGTCAGACTTAATAATTGCCTTCACGGAGCTTGTCTTGCGCAAGCGACTCCCGCCCAGCGGGTGAATAGCGGCGGCAATCCTTTGCCTTTCTGTGGGCGTCACAATAGTGCCAGAACCCACCGCGCGTAGATTTACTTGACTATGATTGGCTGACGGGCACTGAGGTTGGCTGATTGCGCCTTCGGGTTCTGCCAACCCCGCCCTCCCTCTTCCCGCCAAGGTCAGCGGCATATATCCGCGATCCAGAACGTTGCCGAATACCGGGGGTCACGCGGTTTTCTTACGGTGAGAGCAGGCGTACTGGTACTAATATTCGCACCGCAGAATTGCTTCTTGTACGCCGGAGACGAAAATACTAGCCAAGTGTCACCGTCGGGAGGGGGTATGAAAGGTTGGTATGCATGGGTGGATAGATGAACCGGCCAGAAGACAAAGTCACACCGGGGGGCTGTGGGCGTAGTAGAGACACGACGGCGCATGGGCATCCATACGCACATAAAGACGGAGCCATCAGCAAGCACTGCGGGCAGTGGTTACCATAGCTCAAAATAACGCCTTCGGGTGCACGGTACCGGGATGCGTATATATAAACAAGATAACTAGTAAGTTAAAACTCGCGATCGTGGTCACGGTGAAAGGTCGAAGCAAAAGGGGGAAAACATCCGCCCCCATTATTTTTATTGCAACTGCTATCGGGTCCAACCGCGTGTAAGTTCTCTCGCGGCATCACCTGCAGTCAAGACCTCCCACCCTTTGGGAGGCTTTTTTCCGTTCGGTGAGCTATTCCGCTCTTTCTACTTGTACATATGAGCAACGTGAACCCCTCGTTCCCAACATGGGAACGCCTCGTCGTCCACAGGAACAGCAGCCGTCCCCGTCAGCTAGTGCAGAGTTCTTTGCACGATACCGCAATAAAAAACGTGGTATCTGGCTAGTTATTACTGTCACTGTCCATCGATCCCTTGAGGTAGGTAGCGGTGGCCACGGGAGTATTTCGGTCGCAGCTCTCCTCGAAGTCGCACGGGCACGCTACCGACGGGTCGCGAACACGCCTAAATGTCAACGAAACCCGCGTCGATCGTTTCGTCAGTACTCCCTTAACCTGCCCGTCACAGTGGAACGGAATGGCGCGGGGAGGAGGGGGGGGGGTGTTACATCGGCTCGGAAGAACGAGGTCTTGTGCATATCTACTGTAGTAGTAGCAGTAGTAGTAGTAGTAGTAGTAGTAGTAGTAGTAGTAGTAGTAGTAGTAGTAGTAGCAACAGGAGCAGCAGCAGCAGCAGTAGTAGTAGTAGTAGTAGTAGTAGTAGTAGTAGTAGTAGTAGTAGCAGTAGGAGTAGTAGTAGTAGTAGTAGTAGTAGTAGTAGTAGTAGTAGTAGTAGTAGTAGTAGTAATAGTAGTGGTAGTAGTGGTAATAGTAGTAGTAGTAGTAGTAGTAGTAGTAGTAGTAGTAGTAGTAGTAGTAGTAGTAGTAGTAGTAGTAGTAGTAGTAGTAGTAGTATTAATAGTAGTACGAGGCTAACTGACCCCTCCCCCGCTGTCACAGGATGTCATCGCCCGGAAAAAACAGGAGGCAGAATACGCTCGAAGCAATGCCTTAGGCAGCGAAAGCTCGAACATACACCCGGCCAGGCCTCCAGCTCACAAAGAAGCGGCCACAAGCATCTTAGCACGCTCGTGATGCGGTTCCAAGTCATGGTTATATATGTCGGTTCCAAGTGTTTTATTGTTATCTACTGTATTGTAGTACAAAACGTTTACATAGGAACCTCTAGAAGACGTAGACGAGCAGGTACATTATTTTTTCATGGATGGTAACTATAAACGCTGATGTGGAAGAAAACACACCAGTTCCTCATGGGTTTAACCGTAATTTTGGTCTCCTTTGTATCTGGCATAGCTCTGGGGCTAGACCACAGCAAATGGGAAGAAGCACGCAGCACGCACCATGTCAGTCTTGCGACTTGCGATGCCATGCGACCATTCGTACCGCGCCGCGCCCTCCATAACCAGTAGCGAACCACGCGGAAGATATACGTTCTTCACACGCACGCCGTCTGGATGTCTCATATCCATGACACATCCTGTTTTCGTTCGTGCACGTGCGAGGAGGCGGGATGTGTGTGGGGGGGGGGGGGGGGGGGTGGTTAGGGGGGCACCGACAACATCACCGGCATTGGCAAGCGGGACAACGGAACAACACGACCCTGACACAATCGCACCTTGACCAAGACAAACCCAAAACACACACGCGGCGAGGGTACCCTCCTGCCTCCACGGGGACCTTGGCGCAAAGCAGCGCCGCAGCGGTCGCCGTCAATATTCATTCTCTTGGACTCGCGCGGGCTGTGGCATCGGCAGCGGCGTCTTCAACGCCCGATCACGCCGCGCTCCCACCCACACACTCCCACCCCTCGGCGGGCCCAGGCACGCGCAAAACGTAGATCAGCGCGACCCCGACAGGCTCTACCAGCGCATGTACTTCTCCGCAAGGCTCACCACTTCCGAGGGAGAGCGACGCCAGCCCGTCTTCGAACGCCGAGTGCGTGTCCACGTGTGGCGATATCCCCTGCCCCCTGAAGACAAGAATCGACAGCCATGAGGGAGGAGAAGGGAGGGGGGGGGGGTTACTCTTTGTCATGCATGGCTCTAGTCGTATGACCATGGACCCTCCCCTCTCCACAATGCCAGGGCGGAGCACGTCGAGCTTTCAGCGACCAGGAAGACATTGCTTGAACCAAGCACGAAGCGCCGTGAGGTGTAATTGGGCGAGTCGCATGAAGGGTGAGCTGCATCCTACAAAGAACCGCTTGTGAGGTGGTAGGGGGTGAGCCACCCACCCGTGCCCAAGGGAACAAACGAGATCGAATACACGACAGGTTTAAGGCAAACCTTTTGGACAGGCGCTTGCCTTGCCGGCCGCGCGTGGCGAGGTCTTTTTGAGATTGGCCGAGGGGACAATGACGGTTTCGCAAAACGTGAACGGCAACATGCGGCACGACGTGTCGCCTCTTTTGCCCGTACTAACCCGAGGAGGACGAAAGCAACACCTGGAGGTCACAAGGTGTGCTGCTGCTGCCGCTGCTGCTGCTGCTGCGGCTGCTGCTGCCGCTGCTGCTGCGGCTGCTGCTGCTGCCGCTGCTGCTGCGGCTGCTGCTGCTGCCGCTGCTGCCGCTGCTGCTGCTGCGGCTGCTGCTGCTGCCGCAAGCGTATTGCTGCCGCTAGCGGACCTCTCTCTGAAGAACGAATGGGTGTTGCTTTTCGCCGAGAGGTTGGACTACAAGTCGCCCGAGGCCACAGTTTTGCCTGGCGGTCTCGCGCTGACCCGAGGCCAACCGCTCTTTGCGTCTTCGCTTTGCTCACTCACAAGAAACGCCGGCCTGGTACCAATCAGACAACGTTTCTTTGCGAACTCCAGGAATGGCGGCTGCGGTGATAGTTCGCCTCGTCCTGCCGCCAACAAATTGGCGATCGAAACCGCCAGCCGCGCGCTCCGGCACTCACACGTAGCCGCACGTGGTGGCGACCGTCGTCAAAGGGACGCGTTTGTCGAGCACACCGAAGTTGGCAGAGCCTGTGCACAACCCTCGCGGGCGTGGCGAAAACTCTGTTCGCCGGCTACCGTCGTCGCGGAGACGGAACCAGCAACAACCGACACATCGGAAAAAAAACGCTAAAAAAAAAGACCCGGACGCGCCCCGTTTTCAGTCGCGAGTCCGAATGCATCACCCGCCCCACCGTGCTCCACGATATATATTCAAAGCGCCACGACGACAGCAACGACAGCAACGACGCGTTGCCTGCGCACGCCTCCTTTTCCATCGCCACCGACCGCTATTAATAGGCTTCGTCCAACAAAGAAAGGCGGCACAACTGCAAAATAAGGAATCACTCCCGTGGCCGCGCGCGCGCACAGACCGACCGAAGCTTACCTGCATACGATAATATACGTACGTGCGCACTCTGATTTCGCTTTTTCGATAATATTCTTGACCGAGGTGTACGGCCTGCCTCAGGTGTACCCGGTACGTACTATTACACATTTACTATTTCTTCCCTCAGTTCTTCCACCACTCCGCATTCATTGGAGCCCCTCCTGTGACCACGGACCTAGATTTCGGCGACGAGCAAACGTGATAACAGCAACAGCAACAACAACGACGACAACAACAATAACAGCAACCACCAAACAGCAACGAATACCCGCTCGGCGGCGGTGCCCCAGCCCGCGTGAAACTCACGGCTTGTACTCGTTGAGGGTCAACTGATCCGGAAGCGACGGTTTCAACTGTCGTTTTCCCATGTCTTCGGTAACCGCGGCGAGGCACTCCGGCAGGGGTCGCGCCGGCGCATCAAAATCGACATGCCTCGTGTGGTAGTCGAACACCCGCCTGCGAGAGACAGAGAGGGGCCAGAGAGATGCACCAGCCAGAGCCGGTCATGCGGTTCAGTTCACATATATCTACCAACGCCGACATGTCATTCATCACGGTGATATGTCATTTTCCACGACGAACGATGGGAGGGATGGGCCGGGGGTGGGAGGCAGAGGGTTTCAATTGCATGGAGGCGTACGCTTGGGACCGTTAACAAGTAAGCAGCACACCACATCCTGAATGAGTAGTCCAGACAGAAGTGGGGGGGGGAGGTCCGACGAAAAATGAAAATCGACGGTGGACGAGAGAAAAACAGGCAGCTCCGCGAGCGGGAAGGGCTGTCTAATGCCCCCCCCTTCTGTCGTCATGGCTCCCGCGAAAAAAAAGAAACCCCTCTCTTTCTCCGCCTCCACTACATCGAAACCGGTGATGATGATGCTACCGCTCCAACTTGCGCAGTAGCAGACACGTGCGTCGCTTGAGCGCGGCGGGGTGGGGGAGGCTCGGCAGCGAGTCTGTCGAGCGTCTACCGCCAGTTTCGCCGTCCCCGGATCCGCCCCGGAACGTGCGTATATAAATGGAAAGGTTGAATCTCTGTTCGCGTGCGAGCTATCCCCCGCACAGCCCCCTCCCCCCCTCGCCCTCTCGCTCGGTCCTCCTGTTGACGGGGCACCAGCAACTCACGTCGGAGGATCTCCTAAAACGTCATACAACGCCCACCTTCCGCCTACCCCCCCCCCCTCTCTGAGGACCCCCTATAAACGCCACACACCTCCTTCCTCCCCCCCGCCCCTCCGTTATCCAAGCATCCCATTCCGAAAAACAAGAACGTTACGCTTACCCATAGTCATACATCTCCCCCCTCCCACCGCACACCTCCGCGCCCCCCTTCCCCTCCCTCTGCGTTATTCAAGCATCCCATTCCTGAATAGAAAAAAAAAAACAAAAAAAACACTTGTACCCTTACCCATAGTGTTGGACACGCCGCCGCAAGGGGCCCGTCCACCGCGCTTCGTCCCCCTGTACAAAGTGCTCGAGCAACGCCTCCTCCTCCTGCTCTCCTACAAACTCTTCGATCAGTGTCAGGCCTGGCACCTCCACACCGTCGGTTTCCGAGGTGCACCGCAGGCCTTCCCGGGGCTGCGGAACGCAGTCGGGTTCGTGGTGCCAGTGGGGGGTTGGGAGGGCGGAGGACATCGGCGGGCGGGATACATCCGAAATTGATGGGCTGTGCCGGTGCTGTAATGTGACGCGAGGGAAACCGGTGGCGTCGATTTCTTTTGTTTGGGGACCACTTTAGTACTGCAGTCCCGTTTTGGGGACAAACCCCTCAGATTCAAAGTAATTTTGTCTCCAAAACGGGACTGTCATGCTAAAAGGGTCAAGGGGCTATGTCCCTCACCCAAAAACCCGAAGTTGACAAAAAAAACTGAAAGCGCCACCGGATGGAAAATCCCAAGGCTTAGTAGAGCTACGTGTCGTACGACACAAAAAAATGGTATTCCAGCAGCGACTTTAGGCGGTTCTCTGAGCTAAGAAGCCTCGTCAGCCAGAAACAAAAAAAAATGTTCGAAAAAAAACTTTCCCCCGTCACAAGTACACGCATTTTTTCATGCTCGTTCACTACAACCGCAATCAGAACGAAACATGGTTAACAAACAAAGAGGTTGGGCTGGGCACTGGCACAGTATGTACTGACAGTAGTAATCTACTGGCAGCAGTGATCTACTGGCAGTGCTAATCTACTGGCAGAGTAGTAATCTACTGTCAGGGTAGTAATCTACTGAGGCGTTCTACGATAGGGGTTCACCTTAAATTTTCTGAGGCGCCCCACTTAAGGAGCTCCATACCTCACCCGAAAACTGACTTCAGCAAAAATCGAAATGCATCGCGGCGAATAATCCCATAGCCCAAGTCTACAAAAAGTTCTTTTTTTTTAGATCAAGATTGACATTCCGACGATTTCGGGTCAAGGAGGCCCGTCTTTCAGAAACAAAATAGCGGAAATGTGCTACCTCTATCGTAGAACGGTTCTACTGGCAGCGTAGTAATCTACAGGCAGCAGTAATCTCGCAGCAATCTACAGGCAATTGTAATATGCGAGTGATCTACTGGCAATAGTAGTCTAATGCAGGCAGTGAAAAACTATTATTAATAGCAATCTTCCGGCGGTAGTAATTAATCTACTGATTGACCTGGCTGGTACATTCGTCAGTACATTTACCGTTCCTACGCCCAAGTAAAGCGCCATATTATAGCACGGACATCGATCGATTGCGTTTCCGGAGGAGATAGGCGAGAAGGGAGACAGTATACTACTGGGGGCTGTGTTTTGTGCTGTTCCATCGTGGGTTACGATCGCCAATCATGCCCCTCAGTAATAGCTGCGTGGGCATCGCGGGGCAAAAAACAGAAACCAACCACAACGCGTACGTACACAGGGGGGCCATATTAAATAGGATCTACGGTACACACAAAAACCTATATAATTTCCTATTTTTACGAACAATATTTGGTCCTATTTACTATGGTCCCCCGTAATAATGGCATTCCAATGACGTTGGATTCGGGAGCCCGGTTAGTCAGATATTGCCTCATAAGGCAAAAAAGTGTCACTGTGAGTACCCCCTAGCGAAGCACGCCTCTTAACGCCTGGTATTATTACGGAAATAAAAACCGTTTAGACACTGATATAAAGACCAAGCGGTCCTAATATTTACGTCCAGCGTGGGTTCAGACGGTACGGCAAAGGGGTATGCAGCACCGTATTACAGCAGTAGGACCGAATTTTCATGAGGCTTCTCGCGTGAGGGACTCGAGAGAGAGAGAGAGAGAGAGATGTTGCGAGCTACGGTTTCGTACATAAGCCCGATAGCTCGTATACAATCAACTGGGCTTGCAAATAACATGATGCAATACATGTGGGATAGCAGATGCAGTCCGGAAGTTTGACTAGTTGAGGAGCCCGGTCGGCGTGGAAAAATGAGGGCTATACTGTATTCAAGTAAAACCCCTACCGCAGCACGGCGCACAGAAAAAAAGTACTGCCCTGTACTGTCTCACAACATAGACAGATGATGATCTATCTGATCTGTCTACAGATAGATAATCTATCTCCTCACCTGCCGCTGTGAGAGATTGCGCAGGATCTGCCGTATAGGGAAACATGTGCTACGAGACCATGCCGATCACGCGGGCCCCATTCGGCAACATGAGCTACAGTATATCGTACAAGATCGGGAACAGATGATCCATCTTCCTTGGGAGACCTAGATCCTGACCTGTCGATGATCTGTTAGATGATCTGCTTGAGATGTGTAGTATTTCAAGAGCGCTTGCTCACCTTGGGGGGAACGAGCGAGCAGAAGTTGACAGCCACCGTCCGTCCCAATCGAGGGGCTAGGGCCGCTCCGAGGGCCCATCGGGCAGCCGTCGCGTTCGCCAGGTCATCGTAGGTCACCACTCGGATACCTTGGTTCTGACGCGTGGACACAAACACAATGTAGGCGGGCGTGAGATGTGAGAGGAAGGAAGCCAGTTTCCAAGCATGGGGCCACCCACCCTACTGCTGCAGGTCCCACCAAATAGTATAGGCGGTACTGACAGGTCCTTGGCTGTTGCCCCGTATACCTACTGGCATACCTGGTATGTCCTACGAATGTTAATACACTCCTATGCTTCGTATGGGGATACTGCTATCCATAAATACTACCGTAGGTGGAAGAAACGAAAGTGGCATGATAGGCTTACCTGGTCGCAATTAATGGGTGGGTATTTGAGCAGACAGGAAGACAGGGGTCATTCGGACTCAACCAGGACGATGCATTCATTTCCAGCATCTGCTTTCTTCGGCGTTCCTGTTGTTGCACGCCCAAAACATCAAAATTCGAAGCAAGAAATGGCAATGGCTACCCCTGGTATTCGTTCTCATAGGCAGCGTCGTACAGCTCTACATTGAAAAGGCCTTAGTACGGGGGACCATAGTAAATAGGACCAAATATTGTTGGTAAAAATTGAGAAATATATAGATTTCGTGTGTACCGTAGGTCCTATTAACTATGTTTCCCCCGTAATAGTACCTACGAGTGCTTCTTCTTCTTCTTCTTCTACTATTACGGGGGACCCTAGTTAACAGGACCTATGGTGTACATAAAAACCTATATATTTGACCATTTTTACTAACAATGTTTGGTCCTGTTAACTATGTCCCCCCGTAATACTACTACTACTACTACTACTGCTGCTGCTACTACTAATGCCGCTATTGCAAACACTTCTACCTACAATATTGGTACTGCTACGAGCACTGCTTTTACTACGTACTGCCACGCAACTGATACTGTTAACGCCGATATTGCATACCGGGTACACCTCTACTCACAGTATTGATACTGCGGTGCTGCAGGACCACTGCGCACGTACTGCTGTCACACCTGCTGACCTCCTGCACCGCTGCTCTAATGCAACCTCTACCGCCCGCATGAAGCCACAACCATAGCTATTTGTACCGCTGCATGGCCACCACTCACAACACACTACCGCTCTGTGCACGTAACACAAGCCAGAAATCCGAGTGTACCTGGACACTGCTGTACATATCTGCGAATAATTACACGAGTACCGGGTTTTTACGACGAGGCATGACATCAGCGCCCGCGACACGTGCAGTAGGCTTGCGCCTGGTACCCCAAAGAGAAGAAGCAAAAACATGGTCATGGTACCATAGCACCAGAGCAAACAAAAAAGTACCGCAAAAAATTGCGCTAATATCGCAGTCAAGCACCCGCAGCTAGGAGACACGACGTCGAACGATTGTTTCGAGTCTGTTTTGCAGATACCGTGTTTTTTTTTGCGATGTACTAGTAGTACCTCTGTATCGTAATTTGTAACCATAGACCTTGTATACGAAGTACCTCTCTACAGGATGAACAGTAAGCACTGACACCGGGGTGCGCTGGATGTCGACGGGAAGAAATAACGGTTCAATGTGGCATAAACACAAGCAGTACGTACAACAGCAGAGTGGCTTTACATATACAAGGGCTAAGAAGGGAGCCGTCAACGGTTTTGCCACAGGTTTCCGACCCCGCCCCTGGGCCAGCCTCGATGGGGCTACTATTAGGGGGGGGCATACTTAACAGGACCAAATATTGTTAGTAAAAATGGTTAAACATATACCAGGTAGGTTTTTATGTATACCATAGGTCCTGTTAACTATGGCCCCCCGTAATATTACTACTACCACTACTACTACTACTACCACTACTATTACGGGGGGTCGTATTAAATAGGACCTACGGTACACGCAAAAACCCATATATTTCGCCTTCTTTACTAACAATATTTGGTTCTATTTACTATGCTCCCCCATGATACTACTTCTACTGCTCCCACGCACGGCCGTTCATTCCGAGGCGTTTTTATAGTTCGGGAGGGGGGGGGGGGGGGGGTACTCGATATCATGCATGGCCGTCGTCCTACTACCATAGACTCTCCCTACAATGCCAGGACGGAGCACGTCGGGCTTTCACCGACCACACAGACATTGCTTGCACCAAGCGTGCGCACGCGCGCGGGGCGGGGTACAAGTGCAGTCGGTGCAAGAGCAATCAGAAGGCGCATCATTTTTCATGGCCCCGAAAATCGCCGCAAATTCTAGCCCTCCACCTGCGCACAACAGCTGTGTGTAGTCTGTTGCAGACCAAGAGAATATCCTTAAAATAAGTTTCTTAACCCTTTTAGAACCGCAGTCCCGTTCTGGGGACAAACCAGTCAAATTTCAAGTAGTTTTGTCCCCAAACAGGACTGCGGTTCTAAAGGGGTTAACGTTGCGCGTTTCCTCAGACGGCCGACTCAAAATAGTAGGCACTACGCACGCCGCGGCGGCGAGATCTTAACTTTCGCTGTCGACTAAGCGCATGCATGGCCACGTGTGGTCGTCACGCCCTGCTCCACCCGTGCTCTATAGCGTTGGCAGCGGACTGCCCGCCGAGAGCGTTCGGAAGACCTGATCTCTATAGCGCCAAACGCGGCGGAAGAATCGCCCCTGATCGACATCTCACAACCTCACACAAATCTCACACAGCACAAAAAAGGTTTCGCCGCACAAGGGCAACCCTGTTTCACGTCTACTACTACGGGGGACCATAGTTAGTAGGACCTACGGTAAACATAAAAGCCTATATATTTAACCATTTTTACTAACAATATTTGGTCCGATTAACTATGGTCCCCCGTAATACTGATGTAGACACATCTCGTTCAACGCCGAGTTGGTCTCAGAACATCAGAATTTCAGACTCTAAAAAAAAAACAAGGGACAGCCGTGTACGAAGGATCAATGCATGTACCAGCTGCCCTCTGTCCTGAGATGTTCTTGGGAACGAGACCGAGAAAGTAGTCCGAGAAAAAGAGAAGAAAACAAACATGTCGCCTCGAGGGCATAAGTGCTGCTCTCAGATGGTACGCTTTATTACACCGGGTAACACATACCTGGTACACGTTATTATCAAATAATCCGATGTTGTCCTACACCGATAAAGCAGTACCAGGTATATGCCTGGCACGAGGTATATGTGACTCTCAGATTCTATGAAGTTTTACCTACCCGGTAAAACATTCCTCCACCATACGGTCTCACTCGCCGGGGAGTGAGAGGGTTGGAGCGTTCGAGCTGTGCGCGTGCTGCGGACCAACGCCCAGACGGGTAGGGTGACTCGTGTACTGAGTCAAGCTGGGGAGACCACTGAGAGGTTTTACTCGGTTCAACTCCCACACTCCCTGATTCGGGAGAAATAATATCTAGACTCAGATGCCTACATCCTCCAAGTAAACCGCACTTTGATGACGGTCACAGACGGGCCCAACAAAGGCGGAAGAACCGTACCGGGTTCGAACCGGTACACGAAAACTTGAAACATAAGTGTGGATAGGGGTTATATAGGGATTTCCTCTCGCTTTCCGGGGGGCAAAAAAAAAAAAAAAGTTGTGCGTGTGACCGTACATCTATGAATCCTGCCCTTGCGGAATTGCAAGAAGAAGAGAAAAAACGGCCTACACTAACTGCAAGTACAGAGTAAGTGTGTCCCGAAACCAAAAGAGGGTGTACAGTTAGAACCGCAGTCCCGTTTTGCGGGCAAACCTACTTGAAATTTGAGTGGTTTGTCCACAACACGGGACAGCGGCTCTAAAAGGGGTAAGGACTATTGTCCCGTGTTGGCGACAAGCTACTTGGAATTGGACTGCTTTATCCCCATAGACGGGACTGCAGTCTTAACGGGGTGAATATTACCGGGGGCCATAGTGAATAGGACCGAATATTGTAAGAAAACATAGCGAAATATATACCTGGTAGGTTTATGTTGTGTAGCGTAGGTCCTATTTAATGTGGTCACCCGTAATATCATAGTAGTTCGAAAGGCCGTGGGGCGGAAGAGGCAACAGCAAAATGTCGTGCCGAGGCAAAAGAGGTTTCAGCCCTTTTTAGGGCCATAGTAAATAGGACCAAGCATAGTGACTGAAATCAGCGAAATATAAAGCTTTTTACGTGTACCGTAGGCCCTATTAACTATGGCCCCCCGTAGTTATAATTTGACTGGTTTGGTCCGTAAACGGGACCGCAGTTCTAGAAGGGCTTGAAACTTGAAACCAAAAAGAAAAATTCCTGCGTTTTTTACTTCATTTTAGTGTGCCTTCGTCGCGCAGGAGGACCAAGGCCATTTAGCGGCTGCCTAAGAAGTCGACGACTGTTTCAATCGCTGTTCACAAAAAAAGAGCGCTAACCCTTGCAGGACCGCAGTCCCGTTCTTGGGGACAAATCACTCGATTTCTAATACGGGGGACCATAGTTAACAGGACCTATGGTATACATAAAAACCTATATGTTTAACCATTTTTACTAACAATATTTGGTCCCGTTAACTATGGCCCCCCGCAATAGTAAAACGGGACTGCGGCCCTAAAAAGGTTACGGTCACACAGGGGTGCGATCGATTCTCAAGAGCCCGATTTCGTTCCAGAACGGGGTGGGGGGAGGGGGGGGGTTCCAACACCGAACAACAACGTTTTTCGGGAAAAAAGATCTGGTCGAGAGACCTCTCTTCCGAAAATAGAATCTTCGACTACATATCATCTAGCTCCACTTTCGACGCGTTCTACGATAGAGGGGGCACATTTACGCCAAAATGGTTTTTGAATGACGGGGTTTCTCAACCGAGAATAGTCGGAATGCCAATATTGTTTCGAAACACGACCTCATTATATACTTGGGCCATGGGATTATTCATCGGGGTGCAATTTTGTTTTTTGCTCAAGTCAGTTTTTCAAGTGAGAGGTATGGAGCTCCTTAAAGTGAGGAGCCTCAGAAAAAAAAAAGTGAACCCGTATCATAGAACGCCTCTTTTACCATTTTTTTTGTCGAGGGAACGAGCGCTGAGCGAACTCAACGGCTCTTCACGTGGCTATCGTATAAGATAGGTTCTCCAAACAAAAAAAAATGTTGGGGTAATTGGGCGACAGTCCCGCACACGCACGCGCAGGGAAGAAATAGGATAACACGCAAGCCCAGTTTTTTTGTTTTTTTTTACGTACTTTTCAAGCCCTATCTGAAGCGAGGTCACGTGGAATCGAAACACACAACTTGACCTGTTTTCCGGCGTGCCCGGTCGAACCGCCGCCGGTCTGTTGCACCGCCGCACCAGCCTAGCAAAGACATGTACAGACTGTGCGTCTCGCACGGTGCTTGGATACCACTACACGTTTCAGGTGGGTGACTTCGGCTTTTCTGTCGAAATAAAATCCCTCCATTCATACACGGAAAACAGCGATTCGATCGTTTTTGCCCAGTTCCACATATTCGAGAAAATAGATGACGCACACGTCTGTGCACGAGACGAGCAAGCCTAGTAGCGTTCTAATTGGGTTGGGGTTCGGGTTCGGGTTAGTTTATTCTTCGCATCGTACACAGCAGTGTTTCGTCAACCATTTTCTTGAAAAAGCGGTGAGCTATGTACGAGTATCCCCCATCTGCCTGCCCACCTACGCCGGACGATTTCAGCGTAGCGCTCTTCTCACGCACCACAAAAATGTCGGTGCTCGGTATCGCGGTCTTCGGTTTCGCGGCCTTCGGCGGCTGCTGCAACTTACGGGCGTAGCCATCCGTGACCCCAGGTCGTTTTCAAAACAGGCCATTCGGTGTTTTTGTTTCCCCGTTTCTCCGCGTTCCTTCTCGCACCAATCCGTGGGTAGGATCTCCCATACCGCACATGGTCCACATTATTGATGGGCTGTTTTTTTTATAACGAGAAACACAAATACACAAAAAAAAAACTACCCTACCCTGCCCTACCCTACCCCTACCCTTATCTATACCCCTACCCCTGCCCTGCCCTACTCTTCTTGCAGGAACCAATAATGCGCCCATTCGAAAACCTTGACTGACATTAGCGGGGATCGGAGTTAATTAAGCCCACTCTAAAACCCGCAGTCCCTGGCACGTACCAGGTATCACTAAACAGTTTAAAGAAGCGGGGGGGGGAGGGGGGGGGCGGGGGGGATCCACCCCGCGACGACACTCTGCGAATCGCGTAGATCTACGTATACCAGGAGGAGCGAAGGAGGGGCACCCGGCTTGGTTTCGGGCTATTGTACACAACATGTACAGCCGCAAGAGGCCTTAGACACACGCCAACACCACCTTCAGCATAAGATGATATCGTGAAGCACCGACTATTGATACCGTACGAAGCTGCCTGCTTGGTCGGGCGAGGCAGCCGCCGCGCGATCGGCAAATTCAGTCGACACTCATATCTGCAAGCTGCGAGTGATGTTTCCATCGTGCGTGCTACCGCGCGAGTTTTATACGACCTTGTGCAATATGAAGGTCGGTGGCTCTGCCGAGTGGCCGACAGGAGGGCCAACAGGAGGCCAATACGAAGACGGACAGCCTTTGTGCCCTGTTCACTGCTGTTTTTTATTTTTCAAATTTCCATTTTTTTTTTTCCTCGAATCTTTAAAGTTTATTTTGTCAAGAGTCTTGTCTCTTGCCTTTTACCAGCAGCCCCGAGCGGTACATTTGGAAACTTGATAAATCGGAAATACAACAAAACCGTGAAATGGGCTTCAGAGCATAGGCTTCCGTCTACTGGTATCACGGAGGACCACAGTAAATAGGACCAAATATATAGTCAGTAAAAATAGGTAAGTATGTACTGGTAGATTTTTGAGTGCACCGTAGGTCTTATTAACTATGGTCCCCCGTAATAACACTTGACCCTTTTGGAACCGCAGTCCCGTTTCAGGGGCAATTACTTGGAATTAGAGTGGTCTGGCCCCACAACGGGACTGCGGTTCTAAGAGGGGTTAAGACAACACACCCTGGGACGAAATGCGGAGACGATTTATCTCCGAAACAAGAGGGGGCACGAAAAGAAACTTTGATCCACCCGATGTCTTCGAGGCCTTTATCTACACTCGTTGGCCTTGCCCGAAACCAGGCGGGTTGCCCGTGAGCTGGGTCTACGTCGAAGGTCTATCGACGCACGAGCTGGTTTTTAAAAGCGTTTTGACGACTTACAACGAGAAAAAACAAATTGCGCCGCCCGCAGCCGTGTGAAAAAAAAAACAAGAAGAAAAAAGAACATGTTTTCCCATTTTCCCCACAGCGGCGGTACGAGAACATCTTCAGCTGTTTCTTGAAAGCAATAGTTTGGAGCGATTTTTATTGGAATTTCGCGTTCCCTTTGTCATCGGTCTAATAGTAATAAAAAAGGCACGCTTCCTACTAGGGTGTATGCGTGCGGCTCAAGTACGATGTTTAAAATACCATGTCGAAATTCGCAAAATTGAGCGGGGCATCAGAGAGTAATGCCGCTCGTTCTCGTCACTATTATGTATCTTCCTGGGGCTCCAGCACCTTTGTGTGACCACGGACTCCTTCGTCAGAGAGTTAATGTGAGAACAACAACAACAACAACAACAACAACAACAACAACAACAACAACAACAACAACTTCGGTATGTTTAAAGTATAGGAATCGTTTTTCGGCCATATGGTTTGATGATGTGTGACGAATTGAGGAGTGCAACCGGTATCGATCGTCTCTTTGGGGTCTTAAAACCCTTTTAGAACTCCGGTCCTGTTTTGGGGACACACCATTCAAATTCCAAGTAATTTGTCCCCAATTGTCCCCACAACGAGACTGCGGTCCAAGAAGGGTTAAGCCCTGTTTACACGAAACTTTACCCTTTCATCAGTCGCGACGATTTCTGGAGCCGTCATCTTCACTGCTGTGTACTACTTGTGTTTGAGTCCTGGGTTCGAGCCCCAGGTGGGTCGTACTTTGACTTTATTTGCAAAAATAAAAATCATAAAGGATTCAATCGTTGAGAGCGCCTTGCAGCGTGGGTAGGCACAATTCGATGCGAGTCGACGAGGGAAGAAAAGGCTGAAATCTTCTCGCGATAAAAAATGAAGGCACGTACCGTAGCGGGAAGGGGGGAGAAGAGCCTGCTATGTGACCCCGGATCTGAGTTACGAGTTGGAAGGAGAGAGAGAAGAAGATGGGCGAAGATGATAAATGGGATGAGCAAAAAAAAAAAAAAAAAAAAGTATTAATAGCAGTAGTAGTAGTAGTAGTAGTAGTAGTAGTAGTAGTAGTAACAGTAGTAGTAGTAGTAGTAGTAATAGTAGTAGTATCAATAGTAGTAGTAGTAGTAGTAATGAGGCGAGCGAGCGAAGCGAGCCTTTTTTTACTGGTTTTTAACCAAGAAAAAAAAAGCCTCTTTATAACGGCTCGGGTACGAGGGTAGGGTGCCTTGTTTTGAGTTTTTCTGTATGTGTGTGTGTGAGTTGGTGTGTGTATTTCAACATTTTTTTGGCCCACCTTTCACCACCGCGCTCGACGCACACGCCACCAAATCCAGTCCCGGCGGGCTCTGTGCACGCAAACACACGCAAGACACTTTCTCGTCCTGGTGGGGTGGAAAATCGTTCACAGTTCGTCGAGCTAGGTGCGGCAACGTGTGTAGGCACATGTCTGTGCTGGGCCGTGTTCAAAATACAAAATCATAACGGTTTTTGTGCCTGTGCCAACAGCAGGCAGACTGTGCCTGTCCACAGCATGCACACTGTGCCTGCCCACAGCAGGCAGACTATGCTTGTCCACAGTAGGCAGACTGGGCCTGTCCACAGCAGGCAGACTGGGCCTATCCACAGCAGGAAGATTGAGCCTGTCCGCAGCACTCAACAGCAGGCAGACTGGGCCTGTCCACAGCAGGCAGACAGACGGCTTTGTTTTTGTAGCTCTTTCTTCTACCTACCAGGTACGTAATAACTAACGAAACCCAACTACGAGTAGTCATAGGCAGACTTCGCCTGTCTGTCCACAGCAACAATCGGGCCACGTGCTGCAAGTGATATTGTCAGGCCTACCCTCCTACTGACGAGGGGACGGAGAAACAGGAGAAGATCTGCTGTAGTTGTACAGCAGTCAGTAGTAGTGGCGGCACCTGCTACGAGAACCTCTGTTGGATACATGTACGTCATATCAGAGGTTGTGGATATTTCGTCTTCAAATTAAGAGGGTGGAATCAGGAACCACACACACAACATCGAGTACGGTGTACAAAGGGCACAAGCCGAGCGTACTGCGACGCTGACCCTGGCCTCGTGAATCCTACTGCTACTGCTGCTGCTGCTGCTGTTTTGCTGCTGGAGAAGCTCTGATGTAGATGTTGCACAGCTGCAGTAGTTGTGGCACCTGCTACGAGAAGCTCTTGTTGGGCATGCCATGTTCGTGTTGTCGTTTCGAAAATATTATGCCGACTTTCGAGAAACATATAAGAAAACGAGTGCACGGTACGTACTACAGTACGTATGTGTATATGTACGCGTACAAAGGGTGCAAGGGTTAGACCGACATGCCGAGCGTACGGCGACGCTGACCCTGGCCTCGCGTGTCCTACTGCTACTGCTGCTGCTGCTGCTGTTATGGTGCGGGAGGCGCACTGCTGCTGTATATGTCGTACATCAGTCCAAGTAAAGTTGTGGTGACACCTGTTGCGAAAAAGCTCTTTCTGTTGGACAAAACATGTGAGATGCAGATTTTTGTTGTGCTGAATTTCAACCAGAAAACACTCTGCTGGCCAAAACATGTCGAGTGTTGTGTGTTCTCGACTCCTTCTACCCGTCGACATCAAGCACCACAGCAGTGTCCGTGCCGATTCCTCAATCCCTGAGAGAAACAAGTTCTGTGGTCACAGCAGTGCAGATTTCGTATTCAAATTAGTATGCCGGATTTCGAGGTGGAAACCAGGATACACACGACCAAATCCAGTACACTTCTTCATATCAAGAGCCAGGAGAGGCCAAGAACATTCACGAAAATTATTGAGATGCACCCACGACGGCGTACAGTAGTAGTACAGTAGTACGTACGTGGTAGATATTCCTTCGTGTTCGTTCGTTCAGCACAATACAAAACAATCCGTATGCGCCCAGCATGATGCATCGCAGATACGACTACTGCAGGTATTACTGAGGTCGCGCCTCATTACCACCAATTAGTAGTAGTAGTAGTAGTAGTAGCAGCAGCAGCAGCAGCAGCAGCAGCAGCAGCAGCAGCAGCAGCAGCAGCAGTAGTAGTAGTAGTAGTAGTAGTAGTAGTAGTAGTAGTAGTAGTAGTAGTAGTAGTAGTAGTAGTAGTAGTAGTAGTAGTAGTAGTAGTAGTAGTAGTAGTAGTAGTAGTAGTAGTAGTAGTAGTAGTAGTAGTAGTAGTAGTAGTAGTAGTAGTAGTAGTAGTAGTAGTAGTAGTAGTAGTAGTAGTAGTAGTAGTAGTAGTAGTAGTAGTAGTAGTAGTAGTAGTAGTTGTAGTATTAATAGTAGTAGTAGTAGTAGTAGTAGTAGTAGTAGTAGTAGTAGTAGTAGTAGTAGTAGCAGTAGTGGTAGTAGTAGTAGTAGTAGTAGTAGTAGTAGTAGTAGTAGTAGTAGTAGTAGTAGTAGTAGTAGTAGTAGTAGTAGTAGTAGTAGTAGAAGTAGTAGTAGTAGTAGTAGTAGTAGTAGTAGTAGTAGTAGTAGTAGTAGTAGTAGTAGTAGTAGTAGTAGTAGTAGTACTACTACTACTAGTAGTAGTAGTAGTAGTAGTAGTAGTAGTAGTAGTAGTAGTAGTAGTAGTAGTAGTAGTAGTAGTAGTAGTAGTAGTAGTAGCAGTAGGATCAGTAGTAGTACTAGTAATAGCGATGGCATTGCGTGTCCCAGGTACCAGAGTACCAGGTACTCGTTATACCAATTGCTCGTTACGGATACAGGCACATCGTACACGTACCTGAAAGCTGAAAAGTGCATACGAGTACGAGTACCAGGTACCTGGTAGAGCAGTACTACTCGTACACACTCGCGTCCTACTACAGCAGTTTTTGAATTTGGTTTGCTACGAGTGCGACGTACGACGGTGTACCTTTTTAAACACCATGCACCAGGGTTTTAACCACAGAGCATAGCGTGCTGCAGCAGCACTGCTGTTACTGTGGCACACCAGTGGCCAACATCAGCCAAAAACAATGGCTGCAGGCTCACCTTGGCATTCCGCTCGATGCTCGACACCTTGCCAAAGGAAAGGCATGCTTCTCGCAGAGCCTCATCGTCCGTCGACGCAACTCCGATGACGCAAATGTGGTGGGTTGGCTCACGATTTCTGCTCGACACCAGACGAGTGAAACATCGTTGTTGCCCGCTACAGCTGGTGGCCATCCTGGGTATCTGTCCACTGCGGTGTGTCAGCAACCACTGCGGTGTCTAACGGTGAGTTTTGCACCCTCTTCTTCCTCCCGCGAGCGAACTTGTTTTTGGTTTTGGTCGTCGAAGGAGTTCCAAGTGAATCCGAAGGCATACGTACACGAATGTAACCGTTTTTTCCTCCCTGCTCCTCAACGCTGCCGGCTGCCGGCCATCGCAAAGCTGAAGAGTATCCAAGGCCGTACTGCCTGCGCATAGCGCAGCAACAGACATGACGGCGACGTTTGGCGCACCAGTGCCCCTCCCGGGCCAACCGGGCTTCGGAGCAAAGCCCTCCGACTCCATGGCCCGAGAAACGGCTGAGATGGAGGAACGACTTTCTCGGCTCAAGACAGATCTTGCTGCGGAAGCGGAGAAGCGGGAGGCTTCAGGCCCAAAGGTAGGAGGGGCTCGATGGCGCAGTGCCAGAACAGACCGTGGCTCGGTGCGTGCGTACGCGAAGGACGTCAAGGTGCGCCACAAAGAGCAGCTCCAGCAGCGTCCTCCGCATGGCATCCTCGCCAGCGGCGGGGCCGCGGCCGGCGCTCAGGCGCAGCCCCAAGCTGGGGCTGGGGCTCGCGCAGCCGCCGCTCTTCGAGACGAACAACGGCGACGACATCACCACCACCAGGATCCAGACGAGCGAACGGACGATTCCGCTGCCCCGCGAGCATCTGCGTCCGATCAGCATGCTTTGGCGCAGCCTGACTTTAAAGGCCGGGAAGTTAGTCGATGGTGTGTTGGGGATACCCTTGAGTGGCTCGAAAGTCTTGGTCTGGGGAAGCACAAAGGGGTCTTTCAGCAGAACGAAATATCGGGACCCATTTTGCTCGAGGTGGGACTCGATGACCTTGACTACATGAAAGTGTTCGTGTTGGCACACAGAAAACAAATTTTGAAGGGAATAGAGGAGCTGCGGAGAAGTAGCGGGCGCGCCAATGCTGACATGCCCCCTCCTCCTGTCCCTGCGCCCCCTGGACCGGGGGGGTATCCCAGCAACACCGACACCACCTACAGCGGGGCAGGCACTCAGGGGGGAAATTCACCTGCAATGCCAACGGTAGGTGAAGATCATCGTCGAAGCGGCCCTCGTCCACCGCCAGAAAGGATGAAGAAAAAACACTGGTCTCACATCGAGCCGATGGCATCATCGGGCAACCAAACGGACGGCAATGGCGGCTGCGAAGGCCAATTGTCTTCGAAACACTCCAACGATCGGTTCGGTAGAGCCGGTGTGCGGTTTGTCGGTAACTCCTCCGGTGTTCAAGCAGAGTGGCCTGGTGCGCCAAACTCGGGTGGGCCGACCCCTTCCTTTCGACAAACTCCTGAGGCCGGCCAGACCCCCTTCGCAGAAAACACGAGAACCGAAACAGGCCCCGCCGTTGAGGCGTCTGGAATTCCAAGACGGGCAGGAGGGGAAACACTCTTGGCAGGCAGCGGAACAACAGGATGCTGGACGAACCCTTTCCCCACTCTTAGCGCGAACGGGCACGAGTCTATGGCGCATGGAGAGAACCAGCTAGTAGAGCTCGACGTGGAGCTTGGTTCCCGACCTCGCGTATCGAAGGCTGCGGCAGACGGTACTGGGCAAGGGACCCCTTATGCGGACAGCTTTCCGACCCTCGACGAAGAGGCAGAGCACGAGGCGTTCCGGGCCGCCGTGGCCGAGTGGAACCGCGGTAGTAAGCCGAGCGAAAATCAGAGCGACGGAGGAGGAGGTGACGCCGCTACCGGGGCAACTGATCGGTCTGATTGCGCGAGCTCAACGACAACGCAAATAGCTGCTGCGCCGGCTAAGAAAACGGCCGAAATGATGGCGGACGAGCTACGGAGCCAGATGGACGCCCAACATCGCCAGCAGGCGGAAGAGCTGGAGAAAAAAAAGAAACATTTGCTCGAAGGCTTGGAGACGGAGCGGGAGATGCGGTTGGGGTGCGGAGCGGGCGGATGGAAACACGCGGACAACGGTGGTGGAGACCCGGGGACAAGCGGGGGCATAGGGCTTCCATGCAAGTTTGGAGGCGAATCTAAGGAGGGGGGCGGTGGCGAGGCTTGTGACGAGCTGCACGCGTCGTGCGAGGGTAAGGAAGCGGACGGTGACTGGGAAGAAGTTGGTGACCGCAGTGTATCACCCGCATCTTCTTGCCGTTCGACAGTTTTTAGCAGTTCTAGTGGCGAGACCGTACACGTAATAGACGGGGAGCTAGAGCAGAGCGGGCGCGATGTGGAGATTGTGTTCATGGAGTCGGTGCTTGGTGTGGATTCATTACCAGACGGAGGCGGAAGCTACTTGGTTGACGAGGGGGAAAGTGATGAGAGTCATGACTTGTGAAGTGTGGTGTGATGACTGGGATGTACCCCCCGTACTCGCAGGGCGTCTGCTGTTGTTTTAATTGGATGAAGCCTGCCTCTTCCGCGCCAACACATTGTCATCGTCCGGCGGACGATCTTGCCAAAATATCATGTATCATAATGCATCGTTGCCCTTGCTATCGTCCAACGAAAACTCTCGATAGTGTCGAGTCTCGACACATCAGAGCAGCTCGTGCATGGTGCTCGACCAAAAGCGAAAACAACGTGCACTGCTTTCCAAGGCGAACAGCAAAAAAAAACAGACCAGTGCGTTGGGATTTCTGGACGAACTTGCGAAAAGCGTTTTTTTTGTCACATATTCGTATTTTACTTGGTTTTAGTCGGGGATAGTCGTGGGTCAGATAAAACCTTACAGGTCAGGTCGTGTTGGGTCAGCTGACATGACCCGACTCGCGAATGTTTGGAAGCCTCCTGACCCGACCCGACCCGACCCGTGAGATTTGAAAACCTCCTGACCCGACCCGACCCGCTACATTCGGAAATCTTTTGGCCCGTGAAGTTTTGAACACCTCCTCACCCGACCCGACTCGCCAGCTTCCGACCGACCCGGGAGATGCGGGTCTGTCGCGGGTCGGGTCACCTCGACCCGCGATCCCATTCATCTCGACCCGGGAATCCGGCCCATGGGTTGACGCCTAAAACAAGTTTGATCTTCATTTTTGTACCCCACGCAGTGATATGCGGCCTGGCTGTAGTGGGTATGGATGGATGCGGACATGCGTTTGTACATTTGGCGGTGTTTTCACGCTTGAATATGATACCGAAGGAGGTGATTTTCAGCGTAGGTACGAGAGTAGTGTTTGGGCTGAAAGCCGGAATTTTTCCAAACCCGGGGGTCGGATGCGCGGGTCCGACCCGCGAGTCAGCAGAAAACTACTCGCGGGTCGTGTTGGCCCGACCGACGGATGACCCGTTTCTCGCGGGTCATGCCCTGACCCGACCCGCATGACTCGACCCGCGAGCTTTTCATCGCCTTTTGACCCGACCCGACCCGTGAGACTCTGAACACTTCCTTACCCGAACCGCGGGTCGGGTCATGAGCCGCGAACAACCCTGATTTTTCGTTGTATCCCTCGCCCCCTGTTTAGGTCTCGCAAATGGATAGTGGGGTGTCGGGAAAGTTTTTTTCGTGTGCCCCGGCCCATGCGACAATAAAGCAGCAGTTGTTGAGGGTTCCACGAACCTTTCACCCTAACTATCTTGTGGGGTGCCATGTTTCGTTCGCCACACGCTTTCATTTAAATCGTTTCGAGGGCATTTGTACAACAACCAGTAGTGTAATAGTCGTTGGTCGTCGCTTGTCTCCGCCTCGTTTGACAAACCGGTCCCGTTCGTCCGTCGACTTGAACACACTCCTCGCACGTGCGCGGGCACCGCCCCTCACAACAACAAACTTTTTAATACGGGCGTGTTAAAAAACTAAACGTCACACTACGTACAATATACCCCCCCACTCCAACTTTCTGCCCGAAAGGGCTTTCCCCAAGCGGCGAGCAGAGATAGCCGAAGGCCAATCGTACGGCAGCTCGGCAGTTGCGGCATACACTGCCCGCCCAAGCGCACACCCCGTAGCGCTTTAAAAAAGCCACACAAAAAAACGAGCACATTTATAATAAAACGTGCCAGCCCGAGAAATCGACAACCTGATATTCGAGCACATCTCTATCAGAAGTGCCCGCCAAGAAATCCACAGCCCTTGGGGAGAAAACGCTCCCGAGCTCCCACCGGGCGACCGTATGACTTAGCGCGCCCTCTTTTTCGCATCGGCCCAAGGGTCAACCGTCCGCCCTCTCGCGCTCCTATCCGAACTTCGTCTCCTTGAATGTCGCCCCCAGAGCTTCGACGTCCTGCTTCGAAATCGAAGCGTACCTGACATTAACCTTGCGTATCGCGCTTAGCTGTGACGCACGACGGAAGGAGCGCCAAAAACGAGAGGGAGAAGGCGGACGGAGCAGTGTTATGGCACACATATATATCCCCGTATCCCTCTACTCGTTACGTGGAGCTGTAATGCACAGATGCTCCGAGCACCTGGGAGTAAATATACATATATATATATATATATATTTTTTTTTTCCCCGAAACAAAATATTTTGGGTACTCCGTGTGCTCGGAGTATTTGGCTTCATGTACTGCGGGATACTGTGAGTACTCGCAGTATTTCGAGGTTCTACTCGTACACTTCGGATACTGCCGCACACGCAGTATTTTGGGGTTCACAACTGTAGAATACTGCTGTACTTCCAAGTATTTTCAGGGTTCTGTAATTCCGGTGCCGCCAAGTACTGGCAGCATTTTCGCCCGTTGGTATTGCGAGTACTCGGAGTACCAAAATACCTTCAATATATATGCAAACTATACTCCGAGCATGAAGTATACTTCGAGCTTCTGTGCACTGTTTCGATAATTCCATCCCCCTTTTATTGCAGAAAACATTCACGGATGGTTCCACGAGTAGGAGTCGGGGCAAATCGCTTTCGGGGAGGGCAACTGGACTGCTTGGGAGTACTGGCAGTATCTACGGATTCAGTCCTCTTAATCTTGAAGTATTTAGGATGTTTGTATTAATAGTGCGGGTACTGCTTGTACTCGGGGTCATGCACTGCTTATACACCCAGAACTATAACGGGGGACCATAGTAAATTAGACCACACATTGTTAGTAAACATGAGGAAACCTATGGGTTTTTGTGTTACCTTAGGTCCTATTTACTATGGTCTCCCGTAATAGCAGTGTTTGGACCTTCAGTGCTGCTGATACTTCCAGTACTCTCAGTATTTAGACCCCTATTACTGTCATACTCTCAGTGCTCGGACTACGAAACGTACTCGATACTCCGAGTACACTCGGAGTATGAAGCGTACTGGGAGCACCTGAGCTATAATGTCGAGTGCTACGTGTGAGTGTGCTCAGCCTAACCAGAGACAACCTGCGCAGCAGTGCGGTATTATAGGCCCGCGAACATGAGCTTCACCTCTCGGGGGACGCCAACAAAATAGGATTGAGAAATCGTGCTAGCGGCGAGCGTTGCACTAAAAACCCTACTGGTATATGTATTACGAGCCTATGCTCAAGTGCTCAAGGTTGTCCAAGAATGGTACCACCACAAGGTACTGAGGGCTTGCTCAGGTTACGTAGGTGGTTCTGGTTGCCGGGCCCATACTGTAATCAAGTAATACGAAGTACAGTGGAGTAGGGTCCGTCCCATGCTGCCTTCAGAGCGATGCCACGGTAGAGAAGGGTGGTTGCCTCAAAGGGGGGGTGGCTAATGAGCAATGCCCTTGTAAGGGTGGTGGCTTATTTGTTTGGGTTCTCACAGGAGGAGCATTAATATCTCACGCGAAACGTGACTTCGACGAACTTTGGTTCGCGCGCAACCCGAGCAACGTTTCTATGCGCTACCAGGTAGTTGTTGGACCAAATTACCTATTAATATCAAGTGTATCACACTAGCCGGTAGTTGCTCACTTGAGCAGGTCGACCGATCGCAAAAACATTGAGCCAAAAAACGGTACACCGTGGGATGATAACTCATCCTATTATCGTGCCGCAACCGTATTGCCTTCAAAGCAGTGCAGCACGGCGACAAGCTTTTCACGAAAATGCACGAATATGGTTTACATGCAGCACGCCGCAGGTGCTAATAATTTGGGAGATAATAATTTCAGGCTTGATTTGTTTCATAGCTTTTCAAGAAATTACAGCTACAAACACTTTGTGCTCAGCAAGGGACACCACTTTAAACCCTAATGTCGTGTCCTTTCACAGCCTATGCCCAACGTTGACATCACAATAAGCCGCGAGCCTTAGTAGCCAAAACAGGAGATTCTCAACTACTGTTGCGAAATCTATACCCCTACCGTGCAGGAAAAAAATCCCAATCGCCTTTGCGAAACGCCTCTTTGTTTGCTCGCTACCGCAGCAAACAAAACAGCGCGCACGTAAACGCGTTCCGACACCTTCAGGCGACGGCATGCTCTGCAAAAAAAACTTTGGAAAATTCAAGAAAACACCCAAACATCCCCAAAAACAGGCAGGGATGGGGGGTGGGGGGGGGGCATGGTGGACGAATAGTGCCTTTGCTGCAACTCGTCGCCAAATTGCCAGAGCACACATCCGGCATGTCTCGATAAAGGGCATGCGACGAGCGCACCACGACGACTCTTTCTTCAGCTGTGGACCTTGCCGGGCACACACGCCTCAGGTTGTGTGGGAGGGGGGGGGGTCTTCGTTCGCTGCCTCTCACCTTGCCAGAAGGGTCATTCTCCAGGGCTTCTTGTCGATCGTAGAGCATGTCCGACACGCCGTCGACTGATACGTGCGAGCACCCACACAAG
>JARUPZ010000960.1:0-26382 GCA_031213475.1 Nereocystis luetkeana | reverse complement strand
TATACTAGTAGTAGTAGTAGTAGTAGTAGTAGTAGTAGTAGTAGTAGTAGTAGTAGTAGTAGTAGTAGTAGTAGTAGTAGTAGTAGTAGTAGTAGTAGTAGTAGTAGTAGTAGTAGTAGTAGTAGTAGTAGTAGTAGTAGTAGTAGTAGTAGTAGTAGTAGTAGTAGTAGTAGTAGTAGTAGTAGTAGTAGTAGTAGTAGTAGTAGTAGTACTGTAGTAGTAGTAGTAGTAGTAGTAGTAGTAGTAGTAGTAGTAGTAGTAGTAGTAGTAGTAGTAGTAGTAGTAGTAGTAGTAGTAGTAGTAGTAGTAGTAGTAGTAGTAGTAGTAGTAGTAGTAGTAGTTTCCTCTTAATAATGGAAACCCGCGTTTTTGTTTATAAACGCTGCTTAGCTGGCCGCTGCGCTGTGCAGCAGAGCAGAGCGCTACGTAGGCGCCCAAAGACAACCGAGAGCTGCACCACACGCAGGACACAACAGCTGTGTGCCGGTGTGATGGAGTAGGATACTATGGCGCCATACTATGGCGCTCAGGCGTAACGCCGTGGTCGAATTATCCCCTGGCGGACCCCAGAGCTACGAAGAGCATGCGCGCATCAGCACTGCCAGGGTGAAGAAGCTCGTCTTCGTTCGGGCCAACTTGAAGCTCGTAGCGAAGGACTACGACCCTAAGCCGTGCATCGCCTGGGACCCTGACTGAATGGAGTCAGATGGCTTTCTTGGCGATGAAGAGGAGATTGAAAAAGCTCGGGCGGTGTTGATTTCGACTTCTGATTTCTGTGTTGCTTATTGGGGATGTAGCGCTGCCCATTGTGTTGCGTACACAGGACATTGTGATGATTTGCTGCGAGGAATTGGATTTTACGGCGAGCGGAATCATCGAAGGAATGTACTAAAAATATACCAGGTAATCACACATAATGAGCTAACATAGTCGAATGGAAAGGGTGAACTCGGCGCAGATGCAGCTGGGACGCTGGGATTTCGTTGAGGCGTCCAACGTCCATGTTTACAGTTTCTAGCCGCGGATAAGGTCGCGATCGCTACACGCGTACGAAGCAGCGCATTGCTGTAACTGCTCACGTCCTGCTGTGCGCTTTGTGTTGCTGATTTACCCCGCGACATAAGTAGTCGTGCATGAGAGATCGGTATCAGCACTACAGCAGTAAGTAGTGCTATTACTCAAGTATTAAATGGTTGCAGGACGAAATCAACGAGGACATGAACAAGTGAAAAATCAACTGAAACCGACGAACATTTACTCAAGTACTTGCATTGTGCACAGCTGCTACTCGTACTATTACGGGGGGCCATAGTTAACAGGACAAAATGTTGTTAGTAAAAATGGTTAAACATATAGGTTTTTATGTATACCATAGGTCCTGTTAACTATGGTCCCCCGTAATACTACTGCTGTGTACCTGGTGCAGGTAGAGCGTAGAGTGAAATGATCGAAAATCACTGCCCAAAGGCCTGAACGGATCTTATACATTTGTGCTTCATGTAGTGCATGGACCACTCGGGGATAATAATCCCCCCCCCCCCCCCCCCCAAATAAATGGCGCTTTTTTATCCTCGAATGAGAGGAAATAGGAGGAAAACTTGGAAACAAAGGCTGAAAAATGCTGTTTCCCCCAAAAAAATGGGTTCCGGGTGAGAAAATACGCATCCCTGCTATTGATGGCTGTTGTTGGCGGGTGGGACGTCCTGCTCCCGCCGTGCTATCGTACTGCTGGACTCGCATACCACTCTGTCCCATCATCTAGTAGCGTGAAGCGCGAGCCATATATATATATGTATGTTCTTGGTTTCCCAAGGAAAAAAAGCAGACGTTCAGTCTGAGCCAAATCGCGCCTGCTGGGGTGCCGTCTGGACCGGCGCCGACTGGTCTCTTTCCACACTCGCACCTACTCCAACTACGACTTCACAAAAAAAGGGAAGAAGCAACCTGATAATAGCGCTCGAATGTTTTTCATCGAGGGCAATAACAATAAAATGCCCGGTATTGTAGTTGTAATGTTTTGACGAAATTACAGGTACGAGTACCCTGCCTGGTATATAATTGTAGTGTTATTTTCTGCTTGCTTTCATTTTTCGCAGAATAGGCAGTAGAACTCACGAGAACATACATGCATGAAAATGGGACAAAGCCTTCGTCTCGCCCGAAGACGGCACGTGTCGTGCCGAAGTTTTTACCTGTTTCAGCTTTTTTAAGGCGTGTTTTAGGTGGTTTTTGTTCTAAGGATTACCTTGGGCTGGGTAATCGATCGATCTTTTACCCCTACAGCTCAGTAGTAGGTAACACCTTCACATTTTTGCGTTAATAGCATGGATGGGTTCCTTTTCAGATAGAGATAGATGTTGTCGTGTTTGTGCGATGCCAACACCGAGCGAGGCCAGAAATGGTCTACTGTAAGTGCAGAAACAACAGCACGCCGTCGACCATGCATGTAACTGTAAAAGTTGTTGTTGCGGGTTTGTGCATCGTGCCCATATTATTATCAGGGATGCGTATTTCCTCACCCGGAACCCAAAAATTTCCGGGAAACAGCCTTTTTCAGCTTTTCCAAAAAATTTCCCCTATTTCCTCTCGTTCGAGGAAAAAAAGGCGTAATTTTGGGGGGGGGACAAAAAATATCATCCCCGGGTGGCCCATGCACTACATAAAGCACAAGTATAAGATTCGTTCAGGCCTTCGGACAGACATTTTCGATCATTTTCACTCTACCGGCACCAGGTGCACAGCAGTAGTAGCAGTTGCGCACAATGCAAGTACTATAGTAAATGTTCATCGGTTTCAGTTGATTTTTAATTGTTCATGTCCTCGTTGATTTCGTCCTGCAGCAATTTGATACTGGAATAGTAGGACTACTGCCGTAGTACTGATAGCGATCTCTATGACATGTACGAATATACTTATGATATGTCGCGAGGTAAATCAGCAACACAAAGCGCAAAGCAGGAAGTGAGCAGTTACAGCAGTGCGCTGCTTCGTACGCGTGTAGCGATCGCGACCTTATCCGCGACTAGAAACTGTAAACATGGACGCTGGACGCCTCAACGAAATCCCAGCGTCCCAGCTGCATCTGCGCCGAGTTCACCCTTTCCATTCGAATATGTCAGCTCATATATATGATTATATTTTATATTGTAAGCGCGGTGCGGTGCTCTTCGTAGCTCTGGGGCTAGCCATCGGATAAATCGACGACGGCGCTACGCCTGAACGCCATAGTATGCTACTCCATCACAACGACACACAGCTGTTGTGTCCTGCGTGTGGCGTAGCTCTCGGTTGCCTGTGGGCGCCTACGTAGCGCTCTGCTCTGCTGCACAGCTTAGCAGCGTTTGAAAAAAAAAACGGGGGTTTCCATTCTATATGGAGGCGTTATTTGCCCGGGGATAGGGGACGCAAAGAATTTCCTCTGAAAAAAATTATTACCTCGAGCCCTATTAATTTCGGGTAATTACCGCTACCGGGAAATACGCATCCCTGATTATTATGTCTCTCTTGTCATCCGACAATGTGCAGCATGACCTTCAACATTGGTCACTCATAACTTTCCCGAAAGAAGAAAACCTCGGAAACAAGAGGAAACCCACGCACCCATAATATTGTCTTCCCAATTTTATGTTCATTTTTACTTTTTGTCATGTGCCTATCTATGTGCCCATGGATCTGTGTTGCGGTTACTTTACTATTTGCGCCAAATCCGCGTTTCTTTTTTTCCGGATTTATTCGTACCTACCTGGTATGTGATTTCCCCTTTTATTTGGTCGTCGTTTTTATTTCGTTGATTCGTTCCTCGATGTGTTTTCGATCTGTATTCAACTACTACTACTACTGTGATGTTGATAATAAATTTAAATGCCAAAAATGAAACCGCGAGCCCGGTACGTTTCCCAATGAATGGGAGTACATATTGTGGCGCGTACGTTGGACACTTCGGGGACGCTGTGAACGCTTACGTTCGCCAATTTCAATGACCGACCTTGAAATTTGTGGCTTGAGGTGCACTTTTTTAGGTCGCGCAGAGTACGCTGTCAAGGTACCCTAATAATGGCCAAATAAATAAATAAATGTGAAACGACAATAAAGTAGCAGTAAAACACATACCAGGTATGTATATATATTGACCCTCCCGAAACAAAAAAACGCATCGCAGGTGGGATTCGAACCCACGTGACGTGTACCGCGGAACTATACAGTAGTACCTCGTATGTATACGAAAACACCCTTTTTCGTTTCGTTTTCGTTCTATTTTTTGTGCGATTATGATTTTTTGGAACTGTAACTGTTCATTTTTGGATTTCAGGATAGGGACGGCTAACTCGCTCAGTTATGATATTTTAACTCGAGTTTTTTTTGGGGGTCCAAAGAGTTTTGTGTGCTATTTTTTTTTATATTATACCTGGTATGTATATGTATATACCTGGTATAATATTATATATATTATATGTATATATATGTATATGTTTTATTGTGCAAAAAACAATCTTGGAATCAGGGGGGAAGTTTTGGCGTGCCAGTGGAGTGGAAATATTGTCAAATTAGTGTGGATTGGTTTATCACAGTAGTTCCAGGGAACCGCCCCCGCTCCCAGGGAAAGAACGAGTCGTCCCAGGGAAAGCGCCCCTCGACTCCCCCCTCTCGCTGAGTTCGGCATCGGTGCCCATTCTTTCGTCGGGGTTACCGTGGGCGTTGCTAAAGGCAGACCATAGTACGACAACAACTGTTAACAGCAAACAGCGGTGTCGAAAATGTAGTCAACTACCTGGTACGGAAGTATACCACATTATAAAGGTATTCACCGAATTATTGGAGCCGGAACGTATTCATGCATCATACCTGAACGATCACACAGCAGTCCCCGGAGCAGCCTGCCGAGCAAATTTGTCGGGAGTATGTCAAGCAAGACGAATCGTGCCCGGTGGAGGCCCGAGGGTTCCACACTATCGCCTAATTAATAATAGGTACGGAGTAGTTTGGTATCAGTCAGTCAAGGCATGTCAAGACAAAGTTGCCGTCTGTCAACGGGTGAAAGTGCTGTCCCCTGACATATTTGCTACGGAGAACTAAAACAGCAATCAGTGTGTGAGGATGAGGGTCACAAACAAACCGAAAAAAGAGGCAAAAACAATACCATCCTGGAGACCCTCGCACGGCCAAACGTTGCGTAAACGCATATTATACGTCTTATTATTATGTTTGCCATCCGACAATGTGTAGTGTTGTTCTAATAAACGACTAACAGAAAGTGAAGAACTCTCCAGAAAGAACAAAAGCGCGGCAGTATCCAACGACAAATCAAAATTGATGTGACGCACAACATGAAGAATGCTACATACAACCAACGTCCCTTCATCTCATCCACCAAAAAACGACCACTCCCCTCCTTAAGCACCCCCAAAGAAGCATATATCTACCAAAAACCCGCTGTCCATCAAAATGGCTGGTTTATAACTGCTACGCGCATGTTTCAACGCGCAGAATATCGTACCAGGTGACACGAACAAAACACACACAATCTATCTGCAGATTCGAGTCAGCTGATGTTTCCGAGAAGATTGTATAGGCGTTCGCAGCGAATCCCCCACCAACAGCACTTAGCACCGCAATCAGCAACGGCAGTAGAACCACTCTGAGCAGAGTAGGGCCTGGCCCCTTCCTGCTATGCTCTGCGTTGCATTCTCCCAATGTCGAGGTTCAAAAAGAACGGTATGAGTTCGCTTGGGAAAACATGTTAGATAGATATTAATAGTTTGTGTGTGAATTTTCCGTACTCTTCGGACATATATCTTCGTACGAGCCCTTTTGGTTGGGCGAAACGCCAAATAGTCGCTACGGGGAACCCGGCGGGACACATCGGTCGAGGTCCAGGCGCGATTCGTGCACTCTGGAGCGCGTGGCGGGCGCTCATTTTTGTAAACATTTTTTTTCACGGCGGGAGTGGATAAGACGATTTCCCAGAGGCCAAATTTTGTTCTCAAAGTCTATCTGAACGATGAGTGTTTTTCTTTTTTTTTTTCAGTACTTTCCCGAAATTTCGTTTTTTTTTTCCCCTAAATGTTTGGGGAAAAGCCGATAAACTCCGACCTCGAAAAAATGACATCCTGAAGCTTTCAAGGTTTTTCAGCAAAATTGGGCACAAGACTGTAAAGGATCGGGCAACACCACCGATCGAGCTGTCTGTGTCGTCACTCGCGAGCGCACAAACAAGGTTGGCAAGGGCCGTTGCCAAGGTATTTTGCAACTCATAGCCGAACGCAGAAGGCGCAATAATAGCTTTCTGGGCTCTCGTGGCCGAGTTCACAAGGTGACCACACCGAGGTGGCCAACCGACTGAGCTCGGTGAGGGCAATAGATTATGCTTTGTCGTGTTAGGCATTGTAGCGTGACGATTCTGTGCCGGGCTGACGGTTATTTCGCGAGCCAACTGGGGAACGTACTCGACAAGATCAAGCCTCGCTGAAATTGGTGAAAAGCCGAGCTTTCAGAAAAAAATCGAAGTATAGTACGACGACGTGTCGTTAAGATCGACCCCTATGTAATGGTGAAATATTCGTGATCATAGTTTTGTCATTTAATGAGTGTCATACGTACGCGCCGGTACCATGTTTCTGCGTCTGCACACAGCAAGCACAGACAGTGAACTGTACAGCAGCAGGGCAGAGAGCGTACCTTCTCCCAGCTGCCGACAACATATTGGATTGGGCCTTCTTATGGCTGATCAAAGAGACACGGCACAGGCGCAGCACCACCAGCACCACCAGCAGAAGCACGAGATGTGTGGGGGCGCGGTCCCGCTGGTGCCTCCCCCTCCAGGTAGCGTCATACATGCCCGTACTGCGTCTTCTGCATGCCAAGCCGTTTATGGAGACGCATGCCGGGCTGCCCTGCATGCTAGGCCAATAGTATTCCCTCGTCGTCACCCTCAAATATAACCGAAATAAGGTTGTCCCTTTCTTTCTCAGCCATATGCTGTGGATCATGAGCCTAGAAGTCATGAGGTCTAGGGTCAGGATGAAGCAAGCAATCCAGGCCTGGACTATCCGCCATGCGCACTCAAAGGGTGGCCGTTTACCGTATGTACGTAAAGGATAAAAAACAGAGGATCGTAGCATGCCTACGTTATTATGCACAGAATAGAGAAAAATCAAACCAACCTCAAATAAGGCGAAGACTCGACCGAGTCGAGAGGCGCGCTCCACGAGCCTCCGAGGAACAGGACGTGATTCTGACGGTACAGAGAAGGTCTCCCAGGTATGTAGATGGTGGTATGGTTGGTTTGTACCTCAGGTCGAGAGCAATAGACAAGTGGAATGGTAGGTCTGCCAAACAAGGAGGAAAAGCGTGACACAAATTGGGGAGGGGCTGTGAATGACACGGCCCCGACTGACACGAAAACGCATGTCGTCGTAACTCTTGAAACGGTCCTGAACCGTATCAGTTATCAGTTATCCTATTCAACGACAAGCGACAAGCTAGCCATCTCTTCCTCCAGGTGTGTCACTACTGCCTCTTGCGCCCGCCTCTCCTCCATCTCAACACCCAGCGCCTCTTGGGATGTACGCGTTTGCACTCAAGTCTTCCGTAACCCTGCGCTCATTATATGACATGCTCACGCACAAATTTTGCTGCAGCTTCGCGCCACGGCTCCTCGATCTCTTTTATCATTTTTTCTTGTTTAATGGCGGCGTTTTCCAGGAATTTTCGCGGGTCACGACCCGACCCGCATGTCGGGTCATGGGGTGTTCAAAATGTCACGGGTCGGGTCGGGTTGTGTTCAAAATCTCACCTTTCGGGTCAGATCGGGTCAAGAGGTTTTCAAATCTCTCGGGTCGGGTCAGGTCGGATCAAGAATTCTGCAATTCTCACGGGTCGGGTCGGGTCGCGTCAAGAGTTTTTTAAATCTCACGGGTCGGGTCAGGTCGGATGAAGAGGTGATGAGGAGCTTCCGGGTCAGGTCGTGATCCGTGAAACGGGCAACTCGCGGGTCGGGCCAGCATGACCCGCTAGTTGATTTTAACAGACCCGCGGGTCGGAACCGCGCATCCGGCTCGCGGATTCTACTCTTAAAACACTTCCCGCTCTCGTACCCAGAGGTGTATCTCCCTCTATGAATAATACTCAATATTACTCCTGTGGTGTAATAATGTTCAAACATTAAAACATCGGCAAATCCAAATACCCATGCCCGCATCCATCCATACCCACTACAGCCCGGCCACATATCGCTGCGGGGCACAAAAATGAGCATTCAACTGTTTTTGAAGCGCGAACCACGTGCCGGATCCACGGGTCGATCCCGCGGGTCAAGATAAATGACCTTGCGGGTCAAGGTAACCCGACCCGCATGAAACCCGTGGCGCACGGGTCCATCGGAAAGTGGCGGGTCGGGTCGGGTCGGGTCAGGCGGTTTCGAAATCTCGCGGGTCGGGCCGGGTCGGGTCGAGTCCGGTCAGCAGTATTTTTAAACCCGGTCGCTCGCGGGTCGGGTCGGGTCGGGTCAAGAGCGTTTCAAATTCTCGCGGGTCGGGTCAGATCAAGTCAAGACCCGTCCTACGATAGAGGTAGCACATTTCCGCAATTTTGTTTCTGAAAACGGGGCTCCTTGATCCCAAATTGTCGGAATGCCAATCAATGTTGATTTCGTAAAAAAAAAAAAAGGTTTTCTAGACTCGGGCATTTGCCGCGATGCAATTTGATTTTTGCTGGATTCAGGTTTCGGGCGAGGTATGGAGCCCCTTAAGTGAAGAGCCTCGGCAAATGTAGGGTGAACCTCTATCGTAGAACGCTTCTCAACACACCTTAACGTTTTAGCGAGTCGGGTCGTGTCAGCTGACCCGACCCGACCGGACCCGACCCATGAGGTTTTACCTGAACCGCGAAAAGCCCTGTTTTTTTCCGCTGGCCGAAGACCTTCGACCTCCTCATTGCAAAGAGCAATGGCAGCGCCGCGTATCCGAGTTGCGTTTTGATGGACCCGCTCCAATGCTTCATATTTACCGCCCTCCGCAGCTCTCTCTGCACTCTTGATCGTCGCTGATTCGCTTAGCGGAAATCCTGTGCGAGCGTCAAAGCCATCGTTGATTTTATCTCTTCGCCACTCGACGATTTGGTTTTAGAAATATTCTTTTTTCGCGGAGAATTTGCTGTGAGGTACCACCCGTATTTTCCCCGTTCAATCTTCCACGTTGCTGGTGTTCGAACGCAAGAGCATGACATGGTGTACGGTTTATTTTAGTGGGTACACATAATCCTAGCCTGTTGTTTCAAGGGTACACGTTTTCTACACGTATTGTTGAACCACACGTGGCAGGTATAGAAGAGCCGAAAATCCAAAACACACAGATGGTCGCGGAGCTTGTCGTGGGATGACAGGGCAACTACCATGGCCATATGCGCGGGCGCAAACGTGGCACGTGCCGCGGCAAGGCCATGGTGCTCCAGCGGGGTTATTGTCAAACTGAAGCCAAAGCGCTCGATCGGAATGCCGGTGAGTGGGGCCATGCTCATCCTTATATTCGGTTGCAAGGTGGGTGCCGGCGTCCCCGGTGGCTTAGTAGGTGGTCCGCATGCCTACTAAGATCAATTTCGTGGGTTCAAGTATCACCGTGTGCATCCTCGCAAGGACTTTTTCCTGCATAAAAAATGATTAGCGGAAAGCGCGACAGCGTGAGTTAGCTCCATTCGATAAAAATGGACAGGCAGTTGGAATGCTGAGCCCTATGCGCGACAAAAAATGAAGGCACGTACGGGGGGGGGGGAAGGACGACTCCTGTGACCACGGCTTGTCCAGAAGAAGACTGCTGAGGGTAAAACCTCCTACGAGTTAAGATGGAAAGTGAAAGTGATGATTAAAAACAAAAACAAAAAAACAAAGGGTCGACACTAGCAGCTGGAAAATCCTGTGCGGCGCAACAAGTCTGCTACTCCTCTAGCATCAATGGAACCCCTTGCACTGCTGGACACTCTCACGAGGTTCTACCCGGCAAAACCGTGGAGCAGCAGGGTTTTGTCTTGAGAGGGAGCAGCGGGATGCAAGGGATGCTCCATCCCGAAGGGTATTGGCACGAGCATCAAGCAGACCACGCGCCCGCAAGCAGGTAGGAAGCCAGGAAGTTTTTTTTTAATGAATTCGAGTGGGCCTAAGGTGGTGGAGTCCATGAGGAGGGAATCTTTTTATTCTCATAGTGTGCGATGGCTTTTCACGGTGGATGTGGGTTTATTATTAATAGATACGCCACCAGTCGGACGCCGCGAACTTCGAGCAGTTACCCGTGGATACTCGCGCGGATGGTGTCCCTCACATAGTGGTGTTTATTCGATCAAACGGTGGTGGTGAATTCCGCGGGGGGGGATTCGGAGGCGTGCGTAGATCTAGGGTATCAAGCAGAAAGTATCGGCATCCGACAGTCCCCAATTCAACGAGGTAGCAGAGAGTACACCGATAGGAACCGAGACGGTCGCAGGGGTATGCGGCATCCAGGCTTCTGTAGTTCTGTACTTTTTCACCGCGCGCAATCACCGGGCTCTACGTTTTTGTGGGTTGACGAGAGTCCCACTAGTCGTGCGATGCGATCAACCACACAGCGTCCAAAGCCAACCCAGAAAACAAGTCGCCATACGAGATGCGACATGCGAGACCCCCAGGTAGTACTTTTAGTTTTTCTCAAACCTGGCCACTATAAGGTAAATAGGGAGACTACATCCTAAGGAGAAGAGCACATATCTGGTAAGTGTTTTTAACTCGGCCCTGCACCTAACTACCCTGGAGATTGTGTATGATGAGTACTAACCAAGCACCGGATGGCGCTAACCACGCAAACTATCTCCTGGCAGCGTGTGTCGCTTCCACCACCTGTAACTGCAAAAACAAATGACTCATTTTGTACACAGGAGGAGGATCCGCATCAGACGACGAAATCCCATTGGATCGAGTTGGTGGGTCATTGGTAGATGAGTGGGACGACCCTCTAACTCAAACGACCTCGAAGTGACGTGGGGTCTCGATTTTGACGCGTTCTTGCTTGAGCGCACGAAACAGTCACCAAAATCTGGGGGTGTTGGTGGCGGAACAGGCGAGACGATCGGTCCGTCTGAAGAGGGACACGATGGACGCCCCCTCGGCCCCATCAGGGAGGGCGATGACGACCTCAGCTGGTCATCAACTGCTGACACCAACCAAGGGCACGGGGATGATCCCCCTATGATCCTATCGGGAGAGACACGAGCCAATCGACCACTGGGGACGCCCCCCACGGCAGTACGGGGCCGGACCCGGGGTCTAAATCCACCGCCTACATGGGGACCAAACTGCTGATCATCATAAAATAACGAACCCTGAGGTCCCGGACAGGACCCACTGCTGTAGGGGAGGTCACTCCTGGGGCATGACTCGCACGATATTCAGGAAGAGATATAATATCGCGTGCTGGAGACTCGCGGCGTTCCAGAGCACTGGAACGGGGAGACGTTGTTCCAGTCGAGGTCAACCATTCCCGCCAAGGACATGGGGTACATAGAGGGGCAGTGCATGGCAGGTTGCTACACGAGTTCGATCTATAATGGTAGCTTCATCGAAATACACTAACAAAATCAGCTGTTAATACCAGAAACTTCCCAATCTTCCCACACTATCCCAAGCTCAATGAACATCCCCCCTGCTCTGTATCTGATACGGCACGATACCATATTATGAACTCCCTCATATACTCAAGCAATGTCCTTCCTGCGCAATGGACGGGATATAATTCCTTGCAGGACCATAATAATTAAGGACGCTTCATGCAAGCGAGCCAACCGGCGAACGCGAACCTCTGACGGTCTATAATGTGCTCCCCACAGGCCCCGCACGGTGCTCCCACTTGTGCTTGCCGAGGGTTTGCACCACGCAAATCTCAGTTGGTGTCCTAATTTCCTCTCTCGGTTGCATCCCGCGACGAATCTACCCTTTCAGTTGCAGCGGTGGACCTCCTAGAGAGGAGGCCCTCAGCTGCGGCGATTCCGGGATTTATGACTCTCTCCGCCGTGGTCGTCGATCCACCAAGGTCGCGGATCTATCCAACAAGAGAGTGGATACCCACCTCTTGGTGCACCGCATGTAGGGCCAGATTAGGGCACGTAAGCTGGGGAACGAGGGTGCATCCCTCGTTGGGCCTGGCTCGGGAGACTGCGTCTTCAACGAACTCAAGGGGGCAACGGCGGTGCATGTCGCATCACCAGGACACGTGCACGAAGGCGGTCCCCTCCACCAATCCTTGGCAAAAGGCTGCATATTATTCGATTTCCCCTCCCGCCCTGTGTAGCCCTCCGATGAATGCCCCCCCTCGTCTCCTAGCCGACATCGCTTGCCACGCGACCGCCATCGTCTCTGCCATAATCTCTTCGCGATCGGTATTTGTATGTACTGCTGTCGTGGTGTGTCCTTTCTTACTACGCGGCCTACCGCCTTGCTGGAACGTAGAAGTGAACAAACGTGTGAGTCGTATAATTATGTCACAGGCTCCCCCTACACATAAACGCAGGAGTGAGCCGCACCTTCATATCACAAGCTCCACCCACACATATATTAATTATATATAGACAGTGAGATGCCCAATTTATAACTTCATCATTGTATTGCCTCTAATGCCAACTTGTTTCAAAAATATATACTTCACGTGCTTCAAACTCAACTTTTGTCAAAGCTCCCTTCGTGCAATAACGTAAACAATATATACCAGGTATCTCTCGCATATTCCGAAATCACCTTTTTCAAGCTGCCTTCGTGCAACGTTCCAAGACCTTGTCCTTTGCGACGTCATCTTCGAAACACGCGTGTGTTCCTGCCCTCCTGCGCTTTGAACATCCGGTCCTCGTCATCTACCGCCGCTTCACCCGAAGTCCATCGCAATAAAAGTCTTTCGGGCTACCGAGGGGTTCACGCACTCCTCTCAGTCCTCTTTTGTACACTACATACGCCGCGCTGTGGACTACTACTGCAGGCAACAAAGCAGTGCCTTCCTCTATAAGCTCTACAACAACACCCAATTTCCGAATCATCCTCCCTATCTCCTTCTACCGCAGCACACTGCTGTACACACACAATTATGCACGCTTGACACGAGAAGTTATCTGTGGGTCCCGCCGCTTCGTTGGTCGAGATCGTACTTTGCTGTGACGTATCGAAAACCCGCCGCAATATTTATTATTTAACCAACCGACTTCACCTCCCGTATAGAGAGGATGAGGGGAGACGCTCGCTACACCGTGTTGTTGGTGGCCCGTGGCAATGATGATGAGTTTCGGCACGAAGACGTTGCCCCGAGCAAATACAACTTAATTGCATATAGCAGCAGCCGAAGGGAGAAGCCTGCCTGCAGCAACTGTGGTGAGACAACACAAATTGCCTACACGGTGCGAAAGACGTTGGCTCCTAGCAGGAGCGGATGTATGACGCCTATGCGTGGTTCGTTTGTCATCCTTCGTCGGTTCACGTTTGCTCGTGCCAGCTTCGTTTGATCCCCGTCGATTTTTACCTTTCGGCTTGACGCTGCTGCTGCTGCTCCTCCTTCTGCTGTTTCGCCATCGTATGATGCTGTTGTTGGCACCCTGCTCGAGCTCCACCACTACTTTAATATCAGTAAGAATCACGATGATCCAAACAGCTTTTCACGACGTCAAAACTCGCCCTATATCACCAGTACAGCAGCCGGTTTGATGGTTTCTGGGGGTTGTACCGACATTGCTCGTGGCTCGAAAGCTTTCGATCTCTCGGTATTCTACTCGATACTCCGAGTATACTCAGAGTATCGAATAATTGTCGTACTCCGAGTACTCCGAGTATTAGAGTACTGGTGGCCTAAATACTCGGAGTACTTGCAGTATGAGCAGTACTGAAGGGGCAAAACCTCCGAGGACTGGGAGTATGAGCAGTAATTATACTCGAGTACAACCAGTACCCGGAGGGCAAACATTTAAATTACTCGGAGTACTCCGAGTATCGCGAGTGTTGAACCCAGGAATACTTCATCCGAGTGAAATACTCCAAGTAATACTCCAACCCAGAGTACCTTGGAGTATGAAACCCTGAAATACTCCGAGTATTACTCGTACCTTGGGATATGAAACCCTAAAATACTCCGAGTATTGAAGTTTTTGTAGTATGAAATGCCCAAGTACTCCGAGTACTTAAAGTAGGAGCAGTACAACATCCCCAAATACTTCAAGTACAACGAATATTCCAGAGTGTTGAACCCCAAAATACTCGGAGTACAGCAATATTTCAGAGTATCGAACCCCAAAATACCCCGAGTACAAGCGGTATTGAGAGTGATCATACCCGAAACACTCCGAGTACGAGCAGTATCCCGGAGTATCGAGCCCTGAAATACCGCGATTACACGAAGCACCAGAAGTAATTTATCTCCGATACTCGTTACTTTACTCCAAGGTACTCGGAGCATCTATCTGCACCTTCCCATATTGATATATTACGAGCATCGTCTGGCCTTTGCTCAGGACGACCCAATCCGGCACACTCTTCTGTCGATGACCACCATAATTACAGCCGTTCTTCGTGCATTTACATTTTGCGTTACTACAGCTGCTGCCGTCTCCATCATCGTCGTGTTTGTGATTAAGTCAGTTCCAAATCGTTTTCATTTCAGTATCCTACCAGCACGGTCGTCTGATCTCTGCTCTGACACTTCGTTTTAGGACACCTCATCCTCTCGATTAAAGTGAAAATATAGACCACCGTTCATTCGGGTATTTCGGCGTCCAATCCTGCGGGCACTCCTTGCACCCGTGGCATTGGGATATTTAGTAACACTCACTCCCGCACTTACTCGCAACATTCGGGCAGTATTTCGAGGTTTGAAGTTGAGTACTGCTCACACTCCCAGTCACTCGCAATGTTCAGGCCGTAAGCACCCTAATAGTCTCAGCATTCAGAGTACGAAATTAGCTCGATACGGAAACAACCGATACTCCGAGTGTGGTCCCTCTGCTGTGCGTTTATCGTATTACCCGCAGATTATATTGCATCGTGCTGCCGCAACCAACTACTAATAAAGTTGCAGTGTGAGATTCCAGAGGGGGAGCAAGCACATCAAATAAATATTGCACAAATCATCATTTTAGCGCCTATTGAAGTCCTACATAAGGTAATTTACAAAGTGGTTTTTATTCGTTTAAAGCACGGGGCCATGATTGATGTCCAACCTATGTACGTATTGGCTCACCTATCATAGCTCCTATATTTTCTACAGGAATCTGGCCCGACCGCCGTGGGGGCGGGAGGGCCTTTTATTCCCTAGTAGTATATATATTATACTGGATATATCATTGTATCACAGATCCGGGTCGTTTCGTATAACAGTAGTGCCAGCGACTAACCCCGAAAGAAATACCATACGCTGCCGAGGACTCATCCGGGGGCACGTCACCCGAACAATATTGTCTCGGCCCACATACAAAACCCCATAACTCCCACCGTAGTATCATAGACAACTCCTCTACTCGGTGCGACTTTCGCTACACTTGGAACACGCCCATGCAGAGAAGCTGCCCTCGGCGGCTTTGGCATTACTGCCATCAATACCGGCGACCATGACCGTGGCACCACTGCCCTCGTTGGTGCTCCATTGCTTCATTGTGGGTGTTTTCCCTATCATCCGCTTCCTCCGATCCCGCGGCCTCCGTCTCTCCCGCGGCCGCCGCCGGTGCCGTCGCTGGCGTACATCGCAGTACTCTTGTTCGACCACTTCATCGTGTTTCCAGGTAGTCGGTGATGCCATTCACGCATATTCTTGATGATATGTTCTCCGCCGGTGCTGTCGCTAGATGCCAGGTGCCGGGTCTCTATCCCGTACACGGCAGGCATAGCATCACCAATGAAGACAGCATACCGAATATGGGCGTCACGATTTGGAGAAACTGTACGCACCTCCGTTGTAGCAACCTCTATCCTACCCGTATCCTGAAGCGCTATCATCAAACTATTTGGGCGTTGCGAAAGGCAAGATATGTCCCGAGCTGTCTGGGGACTGTGCCACGAGAGGAAGACATTCCACGCTTCTCTCGGCGAAACACGTGTATACGGTACTATTCGCATGCGACGCAGTACTGTTGGTATGCGTTCATCGCGTTTGCTGTTCAGAGCTGCCGACAAGAAATTTCCTGATATTGTATGGGTACATTCTTATGACCCCCTAGCGACTAGTATGTCCTCCTAGGTCCCGGGAACGTGTTATTGCGGAGGGTGCGATACGAAGGCTCCCAAGAAGCCTAATCATTTGCCGTAGTAGCGAGCGTCTCGTGTCCAATGCAGGAAGTAACAATTCAGTACACTAAACAGAAGCCCAGCGAGATGTTTTAACCCATATGACGAGAGGAAGGTGCTGTTGACCGAACCACCACTTAACTCACGGCCGGGGTGTAAACAGCTCTCCAGTCCTCCATGGCTAGTCTGGCTGACCCTGACTGTAACATCGTCTCCCCGTTCCAGTTATCCCAAAATCCGTCAGTCTCCACTACGCCATATTGTCTCCCGTCCTTCATCTCTTGCGAGTCCCGCCCCAGCAGCGACCTCTCCTACTGTAGAGGAAAGGGCCCTGACTCCAGCTGGGCTCTCTCCTACAGCAGTAATTTCCTCATCACCGCCATACTCCGATTGGCCGTTACCCCGCGTGCCATATTCGTGGTGCTCACCGTGGTCGCCTGGCTCGCTTGCACCATCTTCCAGAACTTGCGCCGCAGCTTCTCTACTTCAGTATCGCGAACCGATCATTTGGAAAACATCCTGGACTATCTGGTACCAGACCTCCTGAACAACTACCGCAGTGTGCTGGTAACTCAAGTCCGGGCTGCCTATGCTCCTCGATCAAATGAGGTGGTATATATCCTTTGTACTGTTGTATGAATCAAACACCGGAGTGAGCCTCGATACCCAACTTCTCCAAGACAAGAGTTATTCATGAAGCCTGCACCATTGCTGGCACTGTACTGTAAATCCGAAGCAGACAGCTTCCATGGCAGATTATGGGCTTCATGGCATTTCATGCAACTTCCATACGACTGTCATGTCACTTTCGTGGGGGCTGATGGCAAATCCATCTTAGAGTATACGGCACTTTCATGGACTTTCGTGAGCTCTGATGGTGAATTGTGCGCCTTCATGCTTTAACACGGTGCAGCCTATATACACGCCACAGGCCACATTGAAGGGGGCAATAACGTGTGACGCGATTGTCAATCACACTAGATAACGATAACTCTTCCATGATACGTTCACGATTTAGGCCGGTGCCAGGTATGTCGGGGACTGCCATGGAGCTACCATGGGACTGCGATGGGACTGTTATGGCGCTGGCATGGAACTGGCATGGCACTGCCATGAAATGCTATGAAAATGCCATAAAGTGCGATGAAAGTGCTTTGAGGTGCCATGGAGATCCATTAGATTCCATGAGGCGCCATAGAACGTCGTAAAAATGCCATGAAAGTGCCATGGAGTGTCATGAGGTAAAGTGGCAAGTCTTATTCCAGCCGCAATAGATTGTTATGGCAGTCGCATGGCAATGGTGATAGCAAATTTCATGGCAACTCATGGCACTAATATTACAGTACCATAGCGGGCCATGCTCCCTTCCATGACAGTCCCATGGCCGCTCCATGGTAGTGCCATGAACGTACTGGACTTCCATCACACTGCCATGGGACTGCCATATGACTGCCACTAAAGTCAGATGATAGCATATCCATGGCTGGCTATGACGACGTCGCCGCCGAAGTCAGCACGGCAAAAGAAAAGCTGTAGCGGAAAGAACTGTGCGGCCATCAGCTCTACCCGGCCAGTAATGTGGTGGGCGGCAGTGCTGTAGCGAGCCTAGCGACGGCAGCTTATACCTTCACCTATCATACCCGGTCAATACGTTACAGGCCTCTGTCACTACCTACTGGGACCGTAGAGGGGTAGCAACGGGAGGAAGGGGGTATACCAACGAGCGGGCACCGAATATGGAGACATTACACCACGCCCCCGTATACCGATGCAGATTTCAATGCGCTGCAGGAGGCACCGCACTACCTTCGCCTGACCCCACACAGCAATTGTTTGGTGTACACAGACGGCGTCGGCACTCACCAACCACGATGGCGCCGCCCAGGGCTCTATGAGATACGCTGCATGGGCGAAGATGTTCGTAGAATTCAAGCCTGGATACCCTGACCACCACGTGGTCTGATGCGATTATTTATGGTAGTTGTATTAGAGGACAGAGGACGAGAGAGAGAGTGGAGCGGAAGTCCGAGCTCGGCGCTCGACGTCTCCTCATGAGCACGCAGAAAAAATCATAAGAACGCCTGGGAAGATATGTGCAACCCTCTACAACTTGCAATCGTCGCTACTAAAACTGATCCAAACGAACACCCCCACTGGCTCTTCACAGCAGTGACGAGACTGAAAAGGCATTCAAGGCATGCTAGGACCCAAGAACAGCCAACGGCAGCACCGCAGACGAAACCCGGACACCGGGCCAAAGCCCCCTGTATAACACATATACTCCAAACCATTGCAATTGAAACAACGGCCGCATTCCAAACGATGATCATGGTCAGGAAATAAAACGCCAAGCGTTGCCCTACTCCCACTTGCCCCTCAACGTAGCGCATGGGGGCGACCTGACAGATTAATCCCTGCACCACTCAAACATGGTACTCATCAAATAAATGCCCTTACCCTCTCATTTACCCTCCAAAGGGAGATTCAACAAGAACCTACGGTGAGGCATAAAAGGGATCGCAGCAAGGGATTTCGCCAAAAATATCCGCGTGCTGCGCCTCAGCTACGAACTGAATGTGAATCGTTTTAGCGCGAAGGAGCTCTCTAACAAAATGAAAGCGCGCGTCGATATGCTTGCTCCGAGCAGAACTACGAGAGTTCTCAGCCAACGCTATGGCCCCCTGGATATCCTCGAAAACCCGGGCACATTATCCGCTTAGCTCTGGACAAATAAACGACAACACTGCGCCCATAAACAAAGCTTCCTTCACCCCTTCACCCAGGACGACATGCTCTGCTTCTGCTGTAGGCAACGTTATATACCCCAGTGTGTTACTTGCCCAAATGATGGCCGCACCCCCCAGGGTAACCACCGTCCCCGATACCGAGCGCCTGTCGTTAGGAGAATCAGCATCACTGTACGCAGTCAAATCCAATCCCGAGCCCCACACGAAAGTCAATCCCAAAAACTTGGCCCCGTGAAGGTAAGCCAAAACTGCCTTCCAGTGCCTCTCCGTAGGGTTGTGGAAGTGGCGCGCCACAGCACGCACAGCGTTCGGGATGTCCGGCTTCGTCCTTGGCGACGGCCACATCAAGCTGCCCGCAGCCTCCCTGTACAATCAGTCTTCTTCAGGTTCGCCCTCTTTTCTTAGACCTAGTCCCACACCGGGGGTCGCGGGGATGTCAGAGGATGAGTTCACGCCAAAACGGTTTAACATTCTCTCAATAAACGCCTTCTGCGTATTATCCATTCCCCCAATTTCCAGTCGCGTTTAAAAGCACAACCAGTGTACCAAGTCAGTTCGCGGAGGTTGTTTGTGGGGAATTTTGTAACTAGGGCGGCATAGAAGTCTCTGAATGTCTCGTCCGATCCTACGATCACGATGCCGTCTACATGAACGGCGACGATCAATTCTACCTTGCCGTCCACAACCATGCGAAACACACATGGGTCAGACCTACACTGCTCCACACCGTACTCTACCACGGTGTATACCAATAATCCCGCCCACTGCCGTCCGCTCTGATTTAGACCATACAGTGATCTGTTTAGGCGAACGATCGTTCCTGACATATCACCACACCTACCAGGTAGTGTCATGTATATCTCGGCGTAGAGTTTCGCGCGAATAAAAGCTTGTGTGAAGCCTATTACGGGGGACCATAGTTTATAGGACCAAATATTGTTAGTAAAAATGGTTAAATATATAACTTTTTATGTATACCATAGGTCCTATTAACTATGGTCCCCCGTAATAGATAGAAAATCGTTTGACCCATGCTCATTCGCAACAGCTGCCAAAACATTACTTGACGCTGACGAGGGAGTTGGTGCAAATGTTTGAAAGTAATCTACATCCTGCACCTGAATCCTGAGCCACAAGGGTGGCCGTTGTCTCTACTAGCAGGTTATCCTTGTCCGTCTTGTAGGTAAATACCCACTTCGCACCTACAGATTTCTGCCCTTGTGGTGGTGTCACGGCTTTGTATGTACCGGTCGTTTTTTTACCGTCCAACTCAATTTCCATGGTACCGTGTCACGCCGCTTGATAGTGGGAACGCTCTACATCAGCTACGGACTGCGGGGGTGGTCCAACATCTTCCGGGAAAACACTCGACATTCATACGCTCAACTTCCCTTTATCCTCCACAGCAGGTCCTCCGGCTATCAAGATCACTGCATCCTGCGTCGTCCAGGATATACGCTTCAGGATACTCCCAGGATCCGTCTACCACTCGTACGCTGCCGCAAGCCGCGCGTCTGCGATTTCGTCGTTCATCATGCACAGCAGGTCCACCCTCTGGCTCTGACCCCGGGTCCGGCCCCGGAATGTCGGGGGGGGGTCGCCCCCAGTTGCTGAGCTCGTGTACTGGCCTCCCCAACAGGACCGCGGGGGGATCCTCGCCGTTCCATTGGCCGGTGTTGGAGGCTGATGCTGCGCCGGTTCGCTTTCGGCCCTCCCTTCCGAGACCGAGGAGGCGTCCACGACGCCCCCTTGAGACGACCTAATCGTCTCGGCCGTTTCGGCCCTCCCTATCGGGACCGAGGAGGCGTCAACCACACCCCCTTGAGACGTATCCATCGTTTCGGCTATCCCGTCACCGGCCTCGCCGGCGGCAGATGCGTGCTGTATGTGCTTCAGCAGAAACGCGTTCAGATCAAAACCCACGTCAAGTCGAGGTCTTTCAAGTGAGCCAGACCGTCGTCCAGCTCATTCACCACCCCCCTGCCATCTCGATCCGACATAATCACGTCGCCTGCCTCTGACCCCCTCTTCCGTAGACAGGGAGTAATTCACCTGGGCAGGTACAGGTGGTGCAGGCGATACGCGTCGCCAGGTGACATTTCGCGTGATTGGCACTGTGCGTTGCCTCGTCAGTGCTCGTACTGAGTCTCGGGGTAGTTGGGTGCAGGGCCAAAATAAGAACATTCCTGTGCTTTCGCCTGTGACATGCTGTCTCTCTTTACCTTGCAGTATCCAAACATGAGAAAAGGCAGCAGTTCTACCGGGGGGGAGCTATCATGCCACATTGTGTGCGGCGACTTGCTCTCTCAGTTAGCTGTCGTTGCTGTACGATTCAAGGCGTCACACGCCCAGTGGGACGCTTTCGCCGACACCAACACTATGACCGGGAGTGGCACACCGGGAAAAAGCTCAGGAGCCTGGATCCGACCCACCGTTGCGGCCGTCTTAATTAGGCCTAGCGCGCACTCTGCTACCCCATTGTATAGGGGCCTGTCGGCCGTCGTGAATTCCTGCTTGATCCCCCGCGATCTCCACAGGTCTACAAATTCCTCCCCGCGGAATTCACCTCCTCCATCAGATCGGATGATTACCACCTTAGAAGGGACATCGTCTGCACGACAATCCGCGAGGAACTGCTCGAATAATTTCGCGGCGTCCGACTTGGGGCGCATGAAGTACACCTACGTGTACCGTGAAAAGTCGTCGCGCACGATGGGAGTATACCGCTTCCTCCCGAGAGACTTTACCACCTCAGGTCCACTCGAATCCACAAAAAACCGTCCCGAGCTTCGTTTCTACTCGTGTGTACGTGGATTGCTTAATGCTCTTGGGAAGACCCTTAGCCGTGGAGCACCCCCTACACTCCAGCAGCTCTCCCTCGAGGACAATTCCTTGCTGTTGCGCGGTCTTGCAGAGTAGGACCTGAGAGTGTTCAGCAGCGCAATGGAAATCGTTGATGTTAATCGCAGACTTTTGGTGCGGTTGCTCTGGGGCGAGTACAACACAGGCCTTTTCCTCACTACTGCGGTCAACCCGGTAGCCGTACAGGCTATAAAGGATCCCACTGAACGGAAACACGATCGAGCGCCCTAACTTGAGCCTGGCCACAAGTTCCGTAGGGTGTTGATCGAAAGTGGGGCCGTTTTCGACGAGAGTGGGTAGGGAAAAATAGGTGGTAGCAGAGATCCAGCACGTGGGCAACGTTCGCTGTCAGCACTTGCACGAGACCGTTTCCGGACCGAAAGACTACGTTTTTGTCCCCGTAACCTTCGATCGATCGAGGTGATTCATCAGCGATTCACAGTTTAAGGTTGCATTCTCGATAATTGAGCATGCAGTCTGCTGATGGAGTCATGTAAGTAGACGCACCACTATCGCATATCCAGGCCTTGTCTCCTACCTGCCAAGACAACTCCCCTTCCCCCTAACCATAACTGCACCCGCCTGCTCTTCGGCCTTGACAACTGAGGCCTGGAGCGTACTTTCTGTTTTCCTCAACCTCGCTCGCAACCGCCATGACAGCTTATTCTTTCGACGAGGGGAAGACATCAGCAACGTGCCCCCGTCTGTTGCATCAACTGCATCGATATGCCGCGGATGTGGGGCAGGTATTGGCAGGGTGCCCCCGTCCTTGGCATCGGCTGCATAGCTTGCCGTGCAGTCGCTTCTCCAGTAGCCCTTCTTGCCACATGTATGACACTTGCCCACTGAGGTACTTTCGCTGGTGGCTTTGGCGCTCCTGCCATCGCCACCAGCAGTCGAGGCCGAGCCACCACCGCCCTCGTTGGTGCCTTTACCGCCTCGTCCGTGCTGTCCCCGACGTCCGCCTTTTTCTCTGCCACTTCTTCCACCTTTCCCCGACCACCGCCACCACCGCCGCCTCCGCGCCGCCGCCAGCATACATAGCATTACCTGCTTGGCCAGCGTTGGATCCCTTCTTCTTGCTTCCAGAAAGTCGGTGAGGCTGTTCTCGAACAGCCTAGGTGCCAGGTTCCGTGTCTTCACCTCGTGTTCAGCAGGCAGAGCGGCAATTAAAAAATACAGTAAAGCATGTGGACGTCCACTGACAGTCCTGCTATGCGCACCTCCGTAGCAAGATCCTCAATCCTACCCATCTCCTCGAGCGGGTTGCTCGCCGGCGCTATATTAAAACTATTAAAGCGTCTAAGCGAGGTCGGAGCTCCCGTCGTTTGAGGACCGTACACCCACTCAAAGAGAGCGTCCCACGCTTGCCTCGGTGAGGTGCACCTGTGCAGCATACTCTTATCACTATTGCTTTTGAGAGCCGTCGACAGGAAATTCCACGCCAGGGTATGTATGAGCACATTTTCACGGCTAAGCCCCCTAGCGACAAGAACCGATAATTGTGTGTCAACGGCCCCTACGGGAATGTACTGCGGTGGATCCGACATTCTTTGGGGTATTACCCGAGCGTCCCTTGTCCAGGGGTTGAACTCAGGTTTCAGCCCCCTAAACGATGGTACAGCAGTGTGATCAAACGCCGAATAGCGCGAGAGAGGCAGATCAAATCCACCACCCAACTCACCGCCAGGGTATGCACCCCATTCCTCAGCCCTCACTGGCTGGTCTGGTTGACTCCTCGTTGAGCCAACTTCGGCAGGCAACGCAATTCCCCCGCGTCCTAAATTCCGTGGGGCGTCTTCACGAAAATTTGTCTCTCGTCTTGCTGCAATGTTCCGTGCCTTGCCTACAGCAGCAGGCGAGGCTTCTCTCACAGCAGTGGGTACTCTCCCGCCCTGGATCTGCCCAACAGCAGCGCTTCCCTCAGCGCTGGCGGACTCCGGTCGGTCGTTGTTCCTCGTGAACTCGGCCATCATGCTTCTCGTGGTGTACATCATCGATGCTTGCCTTCGTTCCAAAGCCTGCTTGAACTCGCGTCGTATCTTCTGAAGTTCACTCGACTAATGGTACTCTACATGAGCCGACCTCTCCGAAGATCATTGGCTTCTCTGATACTAGACCTCAAACACTCAAGTCACCAGTGTGTTCGTGGAGTCCAAGCCTGGATTCTCTGAACACCACGTGGTCTGATGAGAATATTTATAGTCGTTGTACTAGAGGACAAAGGAGGAGAGAGAGCGCAGTGGAGAACGGAGCTCTGAGCTCGGAGCCTCCTCACGAGCACACGGCAGAAAGCATAATATCGCCTGCGATAGTTTATGCAACCCTCTGCAACTTGTAACCGTCGCTGTTGAAACTATCCAAACGAACTGAAGACGGTAGAACGAAGAACTAGAGTGTACCCGCCTCTCGGACAGAGCAGAGGGGGGAGGTGTGTACGCTTGCGTGTGCTAGTGTTAGTTTGCGCATGCGTATGTGCATGCGCGTTTTTGTGTGAATCAACCCAAGACAGTGTGTATGCAGTGTGCAGGACGGACTGCTACCTGGCACGCATGATGGGCAGTATAACGAGGGGAAAGGAGAGAAGGGGGAATACACGCTCGAAAAACTCATATCCACCTGACGACTTTCTCCGGCGTATTGGCATATACTGTAGTCCGTGTGCGCACTGGACAATCGACCAACGAGTCGGTTCGGGAATAGAGGAAGAAGATTCCTGCGTGTGTGCCTGTGTGTCTGTGTTCCTGTTTGCGTGTGTTGGAGACAGCGCGTGGGCACCATATACAGCTTCGAATTATTGCCGTGTACCGAAGGGAACGAATAACGGGAAGAGTATTGTGCGCTCGATCACTCCATATTCAAGGCGCGACTTGTTCGAACGTAGAGGTGTATTTTCCGAGAGAGCGTTACTGTAGAATTTTTCGCTTGGGCGTCAGAAGCGAAATCAAGGCAGCCGCTGGAAGAAGAGAGGCCAGCGTGGTATAGACGACACTGGCATAGAGAAAGGGTCGTTGGGCCCAGGCGCCAACGACAGAGCCCGCCGGCAAACGAAAGATTGTGTCTATGCTCGTGGCTCTCAGTGACGGCCAACGCAGAGCAAGGAGAGAGGACCCTTCACAAGCCGCCCTGGTCGAAGGACAAAAGCGGAATTTCAGAAGCAAGCGCCTATTTGCCGACTGACGGCAGTTTTTGCTGCCTGGGCCTCCAGCAGATTGAACTCCGCTAGCGTTGGCGCCACCGACTCCAAGCATTGACGAGAACGGCATGATGGGCAGTAGATACAGCAGACACGATGACGAAGGGGGAGTAACGTTCGCGGCGAAACGTAATATTTGCCCCCAGCACGGCTTGCGCTGCCATCACCGTTGCTGATGGATGCTGCTGGCGAAATAAATAACTCGCGTCGTTCAGCACCATCAACGCCGCCGATGGTACCGGTATAGCCATCATTGCTACTGCCGAAGATCTCGGCGACTTTTAGGAAGATCTGCTGAACCTCTACCGCAAGAACATCTGGTAGTCATGGTGCTCCTCTATAGGAGGGGGGTCGTATATTTGCGGTGTAAGGACGGTTTCGATAGAAAAGACAGTCAGCAATGACCTCCAAGAGCATCGGAAGGCAGCAAAGCAGACAAATGATAGACATAGTTGGGCTGGTGAGAGCAGGCCTTGGAGTGAGACACCGTGTGAGTTTCTCGTTCTAGGGAATGGACGCACACAATCGTGCCCACGGGAGCTTCACTATCCAAGAATCCGGGTATGCAGTTGTCGCCGACAGAGTGGCTTCCGCCGCGAGTACCGGAGCCCTCGCTACCACCGCGTTGGCCGCTGCGCCATCCGAGGGGAGAAGGCACCTGGTAGGGAGTGCCCGGAATTTGTCCTTCCTAATAATATTATATCAGGTGGCGGGCGTTCCTTTCAACACTCCGCATAGGTTTCCGGGGTCCCGGTGGGACGCGCGAATGGTCTTCATCGTACCAGCCGAACCAGCCGTCACGACCGAGACCGTATCTCTACTGTAGCTTCTCACGCAGTTTAAGCCATCGTGGCCGCCAACGTGATGCTAATGATAGGAATCACCGTGAGAACAGCCTTGCGTGCGACCATCGCCGTAGCAGCCATAGCCGCGCAGAGGCCGGCAGAGTGCCGTTGCAGCGGCAGTAGGGGAGTCAAGCCCCAAGCAAGCGTTCTAGAGGCGCTTTTTCGCGGAGGTTAACCGCCACGCGGCGCCCCAAGCACTTTCTCCCCAGTGTGTGCCATCTTCTACGGCAGTAGCCGGAGTTTAAAACCAGCATCGTCGACAGCAACGGTGTCACACCATGGAGCAGGCACCAGGACGATTTGTGGACTGGGTTCGCTTTCTCGGCGGGTCGATTGCGCGCGCGTCGTTGGGCCAGAACCACTACTACAGTACTATTGCTGCTGAAAAAACAAACTGAATCATGATCCTAGAAAACACCGCGTATGGGAGGGAGGAGCGGAGCTGTATGGTCCGGCTATGTTCTCGGT
>JARUPZ010000959.1:0-26404 GCA_031213475.1 Nereocystis luetkeana | reverse complement strand
AAAGGATCCATGCCTCGTGACGGGAAACAGCGCTTGCATCACTTGTTGTATACGCGAGCAAAACGTTCCCTTCATTCGATCTGACGGGTGCCAAACTGCTACCCGAGATGGGTGTTAGTTGTGTAACACTCGGCCTGATCTAAAGCCTTGACTTGACGGCACCGGTTTTGCCCGGATGGACACGTCTTCTGACATCTCGACTGAAAAAAATATTTTGCCACGATCAGTCGACCACAATCGGGACCTTGCAAAAAGGTTCGCGGGATACCGGCAAGCATCAACAGGTGGACTGGAAGGGCGAGTGAAACTATCGCCGTGTACACGCCTGAAAATATGTCGGAAGTGATGGACGCACGTCACCCCCTACACTACACCACCAAGCGCCAGCCACAGCTAACTCCAGCAGTTGGAAAATGTTCGGACGCATACAACTACCTAGACTATTAGACCGTGGGAACGTTCACTGTGCTGTACGTACATACGTAGGTGATCAGCGACAGTAATACTGTAGAGATGGTCTCAAGACTAAGGGAAGAAGTCGGAGCCGGCATCTTCGGCTTCCCACCATAGGGCGTCTTCGTCACCGCCGTCAAGTGTTTCAAAGAAAAAGCTGAACTCGCCCGGCCCGTCTCCATCGCCAACGACCTCGAACGTTCCGGAGCATCCGAAAAGGTCCTCGTCTTCAAAAAGTCCCACCCTGATCTTGTACTCCCCGGGGGCGGTCTCGTCGGGCAAGATGATGTCGTAGTCGCCCACTAAGACGGTACATTTCACATTTTTGACGCAACACAAAAAAAGTATATATCGTAAATGGACGGATGGACGAGATTGGTGAAGATCATACCTCAAAGGCATATACATCTACGTGTATACACGTACTGTATACCATATATTATATGTAATTTAGGCTTGATCACACAGCTAGTAGTAGTAGGGATGATCCCAGTATTTCGGCTCGTATACCAGAGACGGAACCCTTACAACAGACACAAAGGGATCGACGACAACATTAGCTGTGCCTGAAAATGGGGATTTGGACGTATCTGACAAACAGCAAGCACTTATTTCACGAGTAAGGTTGCTGTCGTAGTCGCCCACTTTCTGAAAGTTTCGATTTCATGAAACAAGAGGCACGATCGTACAGATGGATGGACGACTAGTGGATAAAAAAAAAAAAAACGTGGCGAAGATAACAGAAGGCTCTTGAGGATAGAGACCTCGTACAAATAGCCACGAACGGTGACGTTAGTATAGGCCGCCTGTCCGTTCATGGCGATGTTACCGGATTCCACTCACTTGAGTCCTTGCAGCCCACGCTCGCTTTGTCGCAGACGGAGGTCACCCACGTGCCACAGTCGCTGTTGCCATCCGCGTAGTATAGGTCGATGCTGAACCGACCGATCGAGGATCCAAATCCATTGTTGTAGTCGAACTGCAGAATAGGTTGCGATTGGCCCAAAATGTGACACGCGCAGAAGCGACATTACGATGATAGTTACAACGGCAGAGTCACGCACCACGCATCGTCGTTGCATGAAGACCAAGAGCAACACACGACGATCGGCACACGCCATGCCCAGAAATGGGATCATCTCGGGGGAGGCGAGAGTTGCATGCGCCGTACCCGAAGAGCAATGCATCGTGCTCTTCACGTGAAGCGTCACGCATCGTTGCGTTCAAAACCGCCATGGGCCGTGACAGGTAAAAGCGTCTCCGGGCATCAAAGCGTCTTCGACGGGGCCACGCATCATATGGGACTAGTAGCAACCGAGCAGTCATGGACAGCGGACCTTTTCGAACGCCCAAAGCTTTCCGAAACGACGCAAATGCTGGAAGCAGACTACAAGGAAAGAGCTCACGCCACGGTGCGAGAAACACTTCCTTGATAAAATTTCGCGCTCGAAGTCGTCGGAATGCCATTTTTTCGCGATGTTTAGGACGATTTTTCTTCTTCAACCTACAGCAGTAGTATGTAGGGACATGTGACGTTTCATTGCGCTGTATCTTTTCACAGAACGACAAAATGCTGCACCTCTACCTGAGCATGCGTCTCACCTCAACGGTGTACTCCTCGCCGGCGTAGGCCATGTCGCCGTCCTCGGGGGACGTCACGATCAGCCGTCGTTCGTTGGGGCCGTCAGTGTCAACATCCGCTGAAGCAGCCAGGATGAACTCAGCAGAGCAGTCGGCGTTGGACTCGTCTTCCGCGTCCATGACTCGCACCTTGTACCCGGTCGAGGTGCCGTCCATCGGCTCGGGCATGACCACGTCGTAGTTGCCTGCGGTGTCCGGGCAGCCCCCGTCCCCATAATCGCAAAGGGCGGTCACCCACTCGCCACAGTCGCCCTATCATGGTACGGCATCATAGAAATGCACCCCCGGGACGAAAAGGAGATAACCCCGTTAGCACACCGGCAGCGCGCACATTTACATCACGTGGGTCACGGTTTCTTTCAGCACTCAGGGGAAAAACGACAGTTACAGGAGACCACGAACGGGCGGACGAGACTCCCGAAGTGATCATTTTGCGCAGGCGAAATGCAACCTTTCACAACATATTACAAGGTTGTTTCGTGTAACAAAGGGTGTGCACACCATGACCTGCAAGAGGGAAACCCACATATCCGCCAGACTGCTGTCTGGATGGCGGGGCTCCTTGGCCCAAAGTCGTCGGAATGACCAATCTTTTCTGGGGGGAAGTTTTATTTTTGGCATATGATTCTTCATCGCAAAGCAGTTTTGATTCTTCCTGAAGGCCAGGTTTCGAGTGAATTACACACGGAGCTCCACAAGGCAGGAACATAAGGAAAAATGGTGCACCTCTTATGATGCGAACTCTGTTGTAGAATGCGTCAAAAACACAAGGAATTGACCATGGCATATTTCCCTACAACGTACTTCTGTAAGTTTTGTAAGACTTTCCTGCCCGTACGCGAAACTTCACTACGCCCGTGCCACAAAATTACCCTACAAAGTGCACCTGTAGGTTGTGTACGACATTCCTACGTACTCGTACCCGAACCTTCAGTACGCAGGGGCCAAAAATCTCCAGCGGACGGGTACGACATGCCATACCCGTACCAGGCATTTTTGTGGGTAAAATATACGGAAAATATGGTACGTAGAGGGTGCGAACAAGAGGCATCCGACAGTGTGCAACACAGGAGCGTGGGTACGGGTACAGACAAGATACAACACCAACATTCTAATACTCGTACCCGCCCGGAACTTCTGTGAGTTGTGTTTGAAAGACTTCCACGCAAGGCCGGCCGCCCCGGTGGTTCAAGTGGTTAACCTCGAATTCTACTTGTGTTCGAGTCCTGGGCTCGAGCCCCAGGTGGGTCGGACTTTGACTTTATTTGCAAAAATAAGAAAGGATTCAATTGTTGAGAGCACCTTGCAGCGTGGGTACGCACAATTCGCTGCGAGTCGACGAGGGAAGAAAAGGCTGAAATATTCTCGCGATAAAAATGAAGGCACGTACCGTAGCGGGAAGGAGGGAGAAGAGCCTGCAATGTGACCCCGGATCCGAGTTACGAGTTGGAAGGAGAGAAAGAAGGAGATGTGCGAAGATGATGAATGGGATGAGAAAAAAAATAAAAAATAAATACCCCGAACTTCAGTGGCTTCGCGAAGACTTCCATACGTACCCGTATCCGGAATCACAAAACGCTGCCTGGTACAGAACACGAACTCGACGTATTGCATTCGAATAGTATTGATAGTGGTGCATCGTTGCTCATAATACGCTGCTCACAAACAAAACCAAGCCAAGTGCCAACTCTCATCTATGAGTGCGCATGCTCTTCTGGCGCCGTTTTATGTAGGCAGAACGCCAGAAGCAAGATTTCTGTAGCGTACTGCTCGCAGGTTCTAACCAAGCACGTGCGCGTACTGCCTTTGTTCGAGTCGCCACTTAACCCTTTTAGAACTCCAGTCCCGTTTTGAGGACAAACCATACCAATTCCAAGTAATTTGCCCCCAATTGTCCCGAAGACGAGACTGCAGTCTTTGAGGGGTTAAGCTTGCGGCGCTGGAGTTAATCAAGAGAAAAAAATCGAGGGCATCCGTATGAAAATGTCGGTAAGGCGGTACTACGCGCCTGGTCGGAGGGTGAAGAAAAACATGTGACACGCTGATGCAAAAAAGGCTGGTCTGTGTGTTTGATTGATCCTACTGGAATTTACGGGAGTGACGGGAGGGGAGGTAAAGCGAACCCCCCCCCAAAAAAAAACGAAAAAGAGCGATCCGAACGAAAAAAACAAATCTCGAGATTTTCCGAGCAGAATCTCGACCACAAAAACTGAATTCGAGATGCGCTCGTTGTACTCGAGGCTGTTCCACGTTTGCGATTGGATCGTAAACCACAAACCAAAGTAGGTACGCGTGTATGCGTACTTCCGACTTACCAGCTGTTTCGACGAAAACTTGGTATTCATAGTTTAGGAACTGTTAATTTGTTAAATTTTTGTTCGTTTGATGAAATGCGATTCCGAATGTTTCGTGCTGCTGGCTAAGGCTCTTGAACACGCCTCTTAGTACCAAATTTTTATTTTACAAAAAAAAAAAAAAAAAAACTCGACGGGACGTCTCCTTAGTTTTCCGGCATATTTGTTGAGCAGTTTTTCGTTTCTCTTGAGTCGGAGTTTGGCTGCTTATTGCCATCAGTTTTTGAGGACATCGGGAATTTTCACCACAAATCTTCGGTTGCTTTTGTTTTCCGCCAGTTTGGTCAATCCTATTTTTGACACCTAAAGTTAAGCACCGATCGATCTGCGGACGGACGTGCTTTTTTTTAGTTTTATATTTAATACCGTGCTGGATCACACTGATTAATTAGCTCGGACAAAAGGCGACCGGGAACCTATGAATATCTTCAAAAAGCTCTGGGAAAGGTCATCCGGAGCGGAGCCTCATCCTTGCTGACCGGTTATTTTCGAGGGTAATTACGTTTGGCATCGTCACTGGTACTGCAAACAGCAGTAGTCACTCGCTCTTAACCTTTTTGGAACCGCAGTCCCGTTTGGGGACAAAACTACTTGAATTTTGACTGGTTTGTCCCCACATATGGGACTGCGGTTCTAAAAGGGTTAACCTTTTTGGAATCGCAGTCCAGAAGAGGGGACAAACAATTCAAATTTCAAGTAGTTTGTACCCGAAACAGGACTGCGGTTCAGAAAGGGGTTAACAATACCGACCGACCGGTGTTCCCAACGTTGAGTACGTAAACAAAAGCGAGACGAAAGAGAGGCAGGTAGGCACAAATCGATGCGAGTCGACGAGGGAAGAAAAGGCTGAAATCTTCTCGCGATATGAATAAAGGCACGTACCGTAGCGGGAAGGGGGGGAGAAGAGCCTGCTATGTGACCCCGGATCTGAGTTACGTTTTGGAAGGAGAGAGAGAAGAAGATGGGCGAACATGATAAATGGGATGAGCGAAAACCTAAAAACAAAAAAATATGGTGGGCCTGGTATTACCAGCGTGTCACACCTACGAAGTCACGTTCCGACACCCATCGTCACCTGCCCAGCAATCACGAAAAAAAAAAATGTTGGCTTCTTTTTCACCGATTTAACAACTAACGGTGTATAGTAAATATGGTATATACAGGCAAAACACGTACCAGGTACCAGGTATAATAATTTTTTATGGGGCCCATCGTAAATACCTGGTATTAATAGGACCATATCGTGTTTGCCATTCCAATACAAACCGAATAAACTTCCGTACACCAGCAGTAGTCCCTATACCACGCTTCTCTGCCAGCCGTTTCCCAATTTCCATTCCCCAAATCATTCCTATCAACAGCTATCCTCTGTTCATCATCAACCTTCAATCGGTCACCCCGGTGGTTCAAGTGGTTAACTTCGAATTTTACGTGTGTTTGAGTCCTGGGCTCGAGCCCCCAGGTGGGTCGGACATTTGACTATATTTGTAAAAATAAAAATAAAAAGGATTTATTTGTTGAGAGCACCTTGCAGCGTGGGTAGGCACAATTCGATGCGAGTCGACGAGGGAAGAAAAGGCTGAAATCTTCTCGCGATAAAAATGAAGGCACGTACCGTAGCGGGAAGGGGGGAGAAGAGCCTGCTATGTGACCCCGGATCTGAGTTACGAGTTGGAAGGAGAGACAAAAAAAAGATGGGCGAAGATAATAAATGGGAGGAGCAAAAAAAAATAAAAAAACAATCCTCAGCAACACACGAAAGAGGAGCGGGGAGGTGGTCCTTTCGTGGGGGGTCAAGTATGGTGCTTGATTCGGCGTCGTATTGACAAGGACGTATTGCACGAGGGATACGTACGAATTCCTTTCTTAATTTTACAAGAACATCTTCAGACAGGATAGATTCGACTGCAGCCTACAGTGGGTGGTAGACCACAGCTGAAGTAAGACAAGACCGGCGTACCAGCACTCACTGATGACCGTAAACCACGAAACCCTGGTGTGGGTGTTCCTCCTCATTGAACCGTTCTTTCGGCTGGTCGACATCCAGCACAACCAGAGTTCGTGCCTATATTTTGTTTTGTTTATTCTGCCCCGGAGAGCGAGAGGAAACAAACCCCTGTCCACACTTATTTCTCAAGTTTTCGGGTACCGGTTCGGACCCGGTTCGTTTCTTCTACCTCCGTCGGGCCTGTCTGTGACCGTCAATAAAGTTCGTGCCGATTCTTCAATCCTGAGAGCAGGACATACAAGATATGTGTTCACCAGACTACGATACAGAGATACTACACTTGGTAACTGGTATAATACGAGGATGTCAAAAGTATACTGCAGCGGTATTGATATTGCAATGCCATGTCATTGTACCGATGTTTTTGACAATCCATCCAGTAAAAAACATTCGTGGTAGATACACTCCAGGTACATGAATATATCATATACATATACTCAATTGCTGGACTCCAAAAAAAACGTACCAGATATACATACTTGTTGGTCAGGTCGGCTGCAGCTACTCAACCTACGTTTTTCGGAACACGTTTTTGGAATAAGGCTTGTTGATCGTTCTTGGGACAGTCGAGTGTTGAATTTCGGGGGGAAAACAAATGAAACGACTTAGGCTATCTCGATACATCACTTGTATAAAGTACCTCGTACGCGATACATTGTGATTGAGTGTACGTGTGATTGATTAAGTGCTCGTACCTTGACACAAAGGTCTAAGTTGACGTGTTATCCGGGAGGATCTTTCTGGGAAGCTGCCGGTAGTCACACACTGTTCGTATTACTATTATAGCGTGTACGTACAGCATTATTAGTCTTATTCCCATATCACGGAGTATATATGCATACGTACGTACCTGGTACCTCGTGACCGTGATGGATATCATGACGCGCCTAAACAAGCCGAAGCATGTTAAAAGTATGGCTTATAAAACCATGATATTCATACGTGCGAGCGTACCAGTTTTTTCTCGCGTACTCAACCCTTTATATTTAGAACCGCAGTCCCGTTTTGGGGACAATCTACTTTAAATTCGAGTGGTTCGTCTCCAAAACGAGACTGCGGCTCTAAAAGGGTTAACTCTCCGGTTCTGGACAGCTAGCTGTACTTACAGGTACCAGAGTTCAGCATCCGCCCTGCTCGTCGGTGTTGCGACCATGAAGTATTGATAACGTTGCTTAGTCACGCTCTCGCGCTTTGCACCATTAATATCGAAAATGATTGTTGTACGGGAAAAAGACCCCTACGATCTGCACGTACAGGTATCAATAGCGACAATTGAACGTACGAAACATATTTCAGAGGGCACGAGGGATGGTTATACCAGGCCGACGAGGGCGCCCGCATGCATCAATGTGTAAAGTCAATTTTCAGATATACAGCTGTAACTCAAACTCGCACTACACCCCCACCCCTGCGTCCGTTAAAAAAAGCCATTAATACTATTAATAGTAATGGTTTTACCTGGCATGTAGATATCCAAACTATATATCGGCACTGGCCTAGCCAGTTATCAATTCCTGTAAAGTGGCAATGTATGGACTACTCCCGGATGCATATTTCTACAAATATGGTGTCGTCACTTGTTACTTTCCAGCCAAACTTGTACTGGTAGGAGGTTTTACCCTCAACAAACTTCTGGACAAGCCGTTGTCACAGGTGTCATCGCCCACAAGGGTTCAGCATTCCCACTGCTCGTCGATTTTCCTCGTTCGTCGAACGTAGCTAACTCACGCTCTCGGGCTTTGCGCTGATAATTTGTTTTATGCAAGAACAAGCCTCTACACGCATGCACTTGGTGAGACTTGCACCCACGAAATTGATCTTGATAGCCTCGCGGACCCCATACCAAGCCACGGTTTAATGTGAAGAACACACGCACACCGGGGACGCAACGAGCCACGGTTTAATGTGAAGGAACACACACACACCGGGGACGCCACGAGCCATGGTTTAATGTGAAGGAACACACACACACACCGGGGACGCCGTGTTTGAGAAAAATATTGAAATGTATATCTGGTATTCCTCATTCCGTTGATGTGTCTTCGCCCATATTTTTGTTACACTTCTTCCTAGCCGTCCCTCGCGTCCGGAGTCACGGAACGGGGGGTGGCGAAAGCAAGGGGGGGGGACTCTTCTCCCTCCTCCCACGTACTACTTTTTTTTTGCCTAGCACATTCACCGCAAAAATGTGTCCGCACCCATTATTAACTCATCGATTCGCAACGATTTGCGGGGTAATATTTTTAAGAACTGCAGTCCCGTTTTAGGGACAAGCTGCTTGAGAATTTGAGTGTTTTATCCCAAAAAACGGGACGGCAGTCCGAAAAGGGTGGAAAACAGGTGAAAGAAGGGAAAAATCAATACGCCACGCCCGCCCCACGCATGTTGGATGCGGGACAAGGGGAGATGTATACGTCTCCGATAAAGAGAAAGAACACGGAAACTATTTAATACCAGGTACCTGGTAGCAGGTACCTGGTAGTAAACACGCGCACGAGCTGGTCCCACGCAACACACGAAACTTTTCGTCTCTCTAGCTTTTCCAACTTGTTTTTTTTGGAGTGATACACGAAGACATTTAGCAGTGTTGCAACCCAAGCTGACGGAGAGGATTTCCGTGAGGAGCGGAATTCTTAGGGTCTCCATAGTTTGGAGGCGTGTAAGGCTGGGTCTTTCGAGTGATTGAAAAAGGCAGGAAGTCATATTTTTCTACGGCAAAAAGTCACACCAGATGGGTGCGCCATGTGCCCTCTTAACGTGATTTTATTGTTTTTAATGGGAGAAGTAAAAAACCAGAACAGAAACGACATTTTGAACTCCACGTGGACCACGACACAAACGAGAGTCGCTCACGCCGGGTTGGGCGACCAACCTTCACCCACCAGATCCTCGAAGGAAGCAGCGGAATGGGGAACCCCCTGGGGAGCTGCGTAAGGGGTTTGCTAGTGGCTGGACCAGCAAGGAGCTCTCGCCCTCGGGGAGCATGAGCTACTTGCGGCGGTCGGAGTCAGAAAAAACCGTTAGATTGTTTTGATACTGCGGCTGTGGTCTCGTCCTATTCGTTTCCAGAGTTGTTTTGCCTACAGAAGCTGCAGTTGGGCGGCCGCAAGGGACACGATGGTGGCCAAGGTACTGATACCCTCCCTCTCCGTGGTGGCCGATGCACAAGTGTTGGAGCCCAGCAGTGTACAAGCGTAAGCAAGCATGAAGCGTCGTGATCCGTCATGAACCCTGTCTATAAAGCTAAACAAAATTGTATAATGCCACCGAGGTCTTGTGCAAAGCCAAATTTTATCACTTTCAGAGTGGATTAGAAGAGCCTGCCAAAATATTAATTTCATTCGAATTTCAGGGGTGATAAAATCTCGGAAGAACATTTTTTCCACCAAACAGGCCCCCATAAGACATGATTTTCATAAAATCTGATCAGGTATGGGACCAGATACCCCGAAGCCCCCATAAACAGTAATATAATCACCCGAAAAAAAATTGCTTAAGATCCGGCCTAATGTAACAGCAGTTTCGCACTGCACGACAAACCAAGAAACATATAACGGGCGCGTATTTCCCTTTTTGATACGATCAGAGAAACATGCTTCCAGAGTAGATATATCTGACACAGACGAACTTATGTAACGCCTCAAGACGACTTACTAGACTGATTCTTGTCAGAGAGCGTTCTTCACAAAAATTTCCAAGTTTGGAAATAATTGGAGATATGTATCTATATACCGAGGCGTTCTGTCACTATTCGTGAAATTCTCAAGAAGCAAAAATATCAAGCTGCAAGTTCGTTGACGTTCCAATATTTGGAAAAAAAACAGGAAAATATGCAAGAATGAAATATTGCTCCGATAAGAATGACCCATATTCTGTGAATGTCACGATAGCCACTTCCATCACTTTGTATTACGGGGGACCATAGTTGACAGGACCTATGGTATACATAAAAACCTATATGTTGAACCATTTTTACTGACAATATTTGGTCCTGTTAACTATGGCCCCCCGTAATAGTAAATTCCTTTCCAGGTATCTGCGAACAAGTAACACACCTCGAGAACTACAGCTCGAACGCCAAATCAAACTCAGAAAAGTACCAACGTACTGCTGTAAGGCTACATTGAAAGGCAAACTATGGTAGTCCGTCGGTCCGTCCGTCCGTTCACAAATCTTATTGCTCAGCTCGGAATTACGAAGAAAAAAAGCTGGAACACGGCGCAGCCGCGTTTCCTGCCCGTTTTGGTTCCGGGTTGGGGTCAGAGTTACGGGTCAGGTTTGAGTCTACGCTCGTGCCTCGATTCCACCAGCGGAAGTCCTTCCCGGTCTGAAAATCGTGGGCAACCAGCAACCCGACCCCCTGGGGGATCAATCCTACGTCGTTGCCAAGAAAAAATCCAAACAAACAGCTCCACCGATTCGATGTGTTCCCCCCCTTTCATACGCGCGCACGTGGATATGTTTAATCCTGTATTTTGGTTTATCGCCCGAAGGTGGCTACGATTGTTGCCGGAACCATCATGTACTCGCAATTGTTGAGCGTACCGGTATCCCGCCGGGACATCGATTTAAATATTGGCAATCACCCGGAAATTCGCAACAACCTTCATCTTGGTGGTTGGCCACGATCGCGCACACACCGACGGAGCCCTACTCCGCATGTATGTTTTCGGCAAAATAAATCGTCATGGCCACGGATTCACTATTCACTGCAACAGCGGGGAACCTGCAGCCTACTGTTATATAATAATGCTCACCTGGTACCTGGTACAACCTACGCACACACACAAGATCTCACACAAAAGGTTGACGGTCGAACCACGATGAAATATCGTTCTCCAACGAATGCTGTATCGTAAGTGGTTCCAGTACTATTTACCTGGTACTATTACGAGGGACCATAGTTAATAGGACCTACCGGTATGGTATACATGAAACCTATACCATTTTTACCAACAATATTTGGTCTTTTTTTTTTCTCATCCCATTTATCATCTTCGCCCATCTTCTTGATTTCAGCCTTGTTGTTCCCTCGTCGACCCGTATCGAATTGTGCCTACCCACGCTGCAAGGCGCTCTCAACAATTGAATCCTTTTTTTATTTTTATTTTTGCAAATAAAGTCAAAGTCCCACCCACTTGGGGTTCGAACCCAGGACTCAAAACAAGTAGAATTCTTGAACCACCGGGGCGACCGGCTGGTATCTATAAACTAAGGTCCCCCGTAGTAGTAATCAATGTCGTACTTCTTCGCTTTGTCTCTCCTCATCAGTCGCATTGATTTAGTTTCCTCTTTTATTATTTTTCTCCTCGATGTTGCACGCGTACGGTCCGCGCTTCAATTTTTAATACGAGTACGTGGTCTATACGTTCATTAAGTTAGAAGCCACCATCCTTTTTTTCTCTGCATGGGTTATTCTTCCGCTTCACGGCGGTTCCTTGGAGCTTTTTACACCATTACTGCTACTGCTCTACTACACTGTACAGCAGCTGAGTGACCGCGGACCAGGTTGTTGGCGATGGGTTGGGTAACCCTTCTAAACCCGCAGTCCCGGTTTGGGGATGTATCACTCGAGTTCAAAGTAGTGTGTCCCCATAACGGGGCTGCGGTTTTAGAAGGGCTAATGTAGGAACAAAAGCAAGCACGACGAGAGATGATGCTTCTCCGACCAAGCACGACGAGAGATGCTTCTCCGACCAAGCACGACGAGAGATGCTTCTCCGACCAAGCACGACGAGAGATGCTTCTCCGACCAAGCACGACGAGAGGTGTACCGATCCCCTCGGTCGGAGAAGCAATCCACATTTGGATTCCAAAGCATATATACCTCAAACGGGGATGATATATTTAGCCAGTCGGGTAGGGTACGTTTTGTGTTGGGGTAGGGAGACCTAGGATGCCACGAAGACGAGTACAAATATACGTACGTTAGAGGTACGAGAGGTTGTGTTTTGAGAGAAAAAAAATCGACAAAAACAAGTACGAACTCGTACCAGGTATACGTGCGTGCCTACGGTTGTATTACACGTTGTACCAGGAGATCAATCAATATGTGAGAGGTTGTGAGCTAGGGCTGGCTGCCAAACAAAGGGTCGACTCTAAATCTTGTCACTCACCTCCACGCACGAGGTGCCGCAGTAGAAGAGATCGATCTCGAACCTCCCCGAACCTCCTCCTGTCCATTCCACCGTGTAGAAGCTGCTACGGATGCCAGAACACCCGAACCGAAGAACGGGTTACGGAAGCGAATTTAGTTGGCATCGAAGAATAACACAGACTGCAGAACCAAGGTATACAAGAGGTATCCGTAAGGAAATCTGTCACGAAATGGGTCGACAGTTGGGATTGAACGCTCAACACGAAAAAAAAACGCAAATTTGGCCAGCTTCTCGTGATAGTCTAAAAACAGGAAGGGAGACTATTACAACAGAAAAAAGAGCCGCGAGAAACGGGTCGAGAGAGTGGCGCCGTCTCATACACCCGAAACAGTTACAAGCATCACACATTTCTTTTTTGCGATAAAAGGAAAACGATGCGAACAAACGGTAGGTTTGGCAGTAGTAGTTGAGAAGCAAGCACTACCAAAGCAACCAGCCCGTAATTTTAGGGCTAGCAAATCCGGACAGCATATATGCACCACGAGAGAAATCACACCCCCGCTATGGATATCATAGCTGCAGAAATTGTGGAGCGCAACTTCCTGTGGCAGCGAATGCATTGCCGTTTCTCCCTACCCCCAGCGGCATCGTCGGGTTACTTTGCGGCGTGTGACCGATGTCGGTGCCACCGTCTTGCATCGCTAGCCTTCTTTCCGTCGTCCGACCCCCTAGAGGTATACCAGGTATTACATATAACCCATCTCCGAACTACAGTACCGTCTTCAAGGCCAAATCAGTCAAATTCTGAGTAGTTTGTCCCCAAAACGGGACTGCAGTCCTAAAAGGGTAAATCGGTAAAACTAATTGAATTTGAGGGCAGTCCCGTTATGGGGACAAACTACTTCGGATTGAAGTGGTTTGTCCAGACAACGGGACTGCAGTGCTAAAGGGGCTATTAACTGCCTTGTACTCAACGTGGACCACATCTTTTATGGGGTGACTTGTAGCATCGTATCGGATATTGGTGTCGCGCATAGCCAGCAGCCATAGGAAACATGAACGCTACCACCGACCTTTCAGCCACCACCGTAGACCCCTCGGAAGGGGAAACGACCTCGAGCGCGCTAGCCGCGCCAAGCATGGCAGCCGCCACAGCGAAAAAAGCGATCCGAGCCATTTTCCGTAAGAGGTAGCGCGCGAGACTACTTGTAGTCGTTGAGGACCGGAGTGATGGCTGTGGGCTCTTTCGGACCGTCCAAGAAGTAATGGAGTGTTTGTTGGTGCAGCAGCGTTACGGAGGGAATCTGACAGATGCCCACGGGTGTGTGGCGACTGCTGTGACCCTAAATCATGGAATTAACGTTCGCTATAATGACGTGTCTGTAAAGAGTGGTCGTACCTATTAATAGAAGGCTAGTAAACATGAAAAACATTCGAAATTCCAAAATACGATCATCCCAGGTATTATAGTTTTTTGTGTTTGTTGTAGCCCCGTCGCCAAAATAAGAGCACGTATTCGGGCGATCCAGACCCTTTGAGTGAAACCATTTTGTGAAACGTTTTTTAATCGTGCCTATTTTGAATGAAATTGACAGGTTCTGAAGCTTTCTTTGTTTAACCCTTTTAGTACCGGAGTCCCGTTTTGGGTACAAACTACTTGTAATTTGAGCGGTTTGTCGCCAAAATGGGATCACTGCAGTTCTAAAAGGGTTATCTCGGCAGATACGTGTACGCAACCGCAAGATCAAAAAAAGGGCTATTGTTGTTTGTTGTTCTCACATTAACTCACAGTTCAATGCAGTCCGTGGTCGCAGGACAGGCTCCAATAACTCTGGAGTGGAAGAAATACCTCAAGAAAAAACAGAGGCAAAAACAAAAAACAAGCATACGCACTCCACCACTGCGGACACCAGGGAAGCAAAAAGGAGACTCTTAATAGCAGACAAAAACCTAAAAAAGAAGATGAAGGTAAGCAAAAAAAAAAAAAAAAAAGGGCTATACGTAGTGCTGTGATAACTGGTATCAACACTCGACACTTTAATATTGGTTGACAGGGTGTCCCCTCCTACCCCTCTGTGGTGTGTGCGGTATGTAGCTGCCCTCGGCAAATACGACTCGACCCACAAAATACGATATATTTAGATACGCCGACCGTGGCCCAGGCGTGGGCCTCGTCACGGAACGTCAAGGAGACATCCCGGCAAAACTCTTGTTTGCGCACAGCCTCTCGTCAAGAAACAAAAAGCTTCGACACATACATGACAACCCGCCTCAGATCGACAACCCGGCACCAATTGATTCTTCTTGTACACACCCAACTCGTGTCCTATTATGATTACGGGGGGCCTAGTTAACAGGACCAAGTATTGTCGAAAAAAAATCATCAACATATGGGTTTGTTTGGATACCATAGGTCCTGTTAACTATGGCCCCCCGTAATAGCCGCTAGACCATACATTATCATGAATAACCCATATTTCGGCAGATTAATTTATTAATTTGACCCACGCCGTTTATTATCGGCAAAAAACAAATCACAAAAATTTAAGTGCCCTGGTACTGCGTGCTGGTGTACGAGAGGAGACAGGACTAGGCACACCTGGTTCATCAGACATACGCCCATGGAAACATCCATTCGTTGAGTCGGGCTGCTCGAGTAAGAATTGATGACGTTCTCACATCATCAGGGCAGACAAGGTCCGAGGTTCGAGGACACTATCAATAGTATAATACTACTACTGCTGTTATACTGGTACGAAAGTGCTGTTCTCCCCTGGCTGGATTCTCCCCGTGGCTGAGTTTCTTGAAAGAGTACTTGTCGGAAGAAGCGAAGAGAGGTGCGCTTTCGCCGAGCAACGCGCAGGGTGTCGAGTAATAGTTGTGAGGAAGGTGTGTGGTGGATGGCGTTCAAAACAAGCTGAAGGACTACGTGTACTGCGTAGGCTTATAGTATACCAGGTACTGGTATGTATAAATACCCACAAAAACAACGGTGCAAGAAGTGCCGGTTGCAAGTGGCAAGATGTCAGGAGACATGTCAACTAAGGCAGTCAACTAAGGCAAAACGTGCGCTGTCAAGGGTTTGGGCCCGCTCGTTCCACACTTATACCTGGTAGTTCGATGCCGGGTTAGGCATTGCAAGGCAAAATTGCTCTCTGTCAAGGGGCGAAAGTGCTGTCTGCTGTCATCTTTGGTTGCAAGTGTGTGTGTGTTCTTCACATTAAACCGTTCTTTCTACCCGTCGACATCCAGCACAACCAGTGTCCGTGCCGATTCTCCAATCCTAGAAGAGATACAAGTTCCGTGATCATCACAAAGCTACGCCACAGAGATACTACGTAGCCACATACCAGGTACCAGGTACCAGGTATGCAGTTTGCGCTGCAGTGGGCAATGCAAAGCCATGTCATCATACTAGATACGACAAGCACGACATACGCAATCTATGAAATAGGGAAACGAAAAGAAACAACAACAGTTAGTAGTGCAAAGAGAAAACAAAAACAAAGCAGACAAATCGAAAGAGAAAAAAAAAACAAATGAACGCAAAAACTAGGAGAAACAATCTGTCGTGCCCCCCCCCGCAGGCGAGGTGACCAACACTCGAGAAAGAACGAGCTGGAAAAAAGAAAAAAAGTGACCAAAAACACCACTGCTTGTAAACAGAGTAAGACAGAGAACCAAGGAAAAAATAACAAAGGAAAAATAACAAAGGGGACGTAACAGGCAGACCAAAGCCCAAAGCACCTTCCAGGTGGCGGGAGTAGTTTGTGGTACGAGTAGTATAGGCAGGTTCTCCCTGCTAATCCGGCTGGTACCTTGCTACCCAGACTGCCGTCTCCGCCCTGCGTTCGTCAACTATGCCCAGCCCCTCGGTGTCAGACAATACGAAACGAGCACAGCAGGTTCGTCATCCAACCACGCCACACGGCTCCTTCAGTACGGCTTATCAATCAGAAAAGGAAAAGAAAAAAAACAAAATGAAAATCACGGAGAGTCAGCGCAAGAAAGAAAAAAACAAAACGAAAAGAGAAGACAAGGGAAGACCACGTTCGAACCAGCCGCACACCAGTTGGTAGCACTAGTAGTATGGTCATGTTCTACTTCCTTGTCGACTTGGTGCCTTGCTACCCTGTCTGCCATCTCCTTCCTACTTTCGTCTACCGCCGTTTCCCTTCTACCCCTCCTGTTCCCCCCCCTCTCCGCATTCCCTTGGTCGTGTTTTCTGCCACTTCTCCTGTTGTTGCCCCCTCCCCCCCCGTTCCCTTGGACACCATCCACGGCGGATGCGCGGCGCTGCTTACTCATCTCAGCCTCAGCCTCGTGCCACCTCACCATGAACCGTTCGGATGCTTTAAGGATCCCCCGGTACCACTTCCCCGCCTTTTTGGCTGCAGTGGACCACAACGCGGTCTCAACTCCAAACACCAAGGGGGCGACTTCCGTTGACCCTTCTTTGAAGTTCGGTGGCTCGGAACTCCCTAACTAAGTAAGGTCTTCGACTATGCATCTATGCAAAGTCTTGCACTGTCCGCCTGGTCTCGGGTTCTCCCCACTAGCTATCGTCCCGAACATTATCCGACTGGGGAATCGCTCCTTGCTTTGCCGTGCCACGCCCCCCGCAAAGAAGAGCCGCTGTTTACGAATGGTCGTTTCGATTATTTCGCAACGTGTCATCTTGAGGGCCTTCGCCTACGAGAGGGTGGCATGGTCAGTACGAAGTCGGCGCTAGAAGCCAATGACTCGCAACAGGACTTGGTGGTGAGCCGTTCGAAGCTTGGCAAAGTGTTCCGCTCTGAGGGTCCACGTCACACACCCGTACAGCAGGGTCTCAATCACCTCGGCCTTCAGCATTCGGACTTTCAGGCTAAGGGGGGCGGTCGTCCTATCATACAACTCCGGGCCGAACCGTTTGAGGCATGCTCGCATGAGGCGGATCTGTCGGTCGATTTCGAGCGAGAGCGCAGCGTTTTCGTGGATAACGCCGCCGAGGTATAAGAACTGGGTCGTTTGCTTATACCTCTGGCCTGCCGCTTCGATGACGAGCGGTGGTGCGAGGGTTTGGCAAGAGCCGGAGCACGGGCTATCTATACCACATACTCTCTGCAGCAGTAGGGTGTGTGTGTGCTTCACATTAAACCGTTCTTTCTACCCGTCGACATCCAGCACAACAACCAGTGTCCGTGCCGATTCTTCAATCCTAGAAGAGATACAAGTTCTGTGGTCACAAAGCTACACCACAGACATACTACGTTGCGACGTATGTCATGTATGCAGTAAGTCCAGCCGTGGGCAATGCAAGGCCATGTCATCGTACTAGATACGACAGGCACGACATACACATTCTATGAATTACAGAAACAAAAGGAAACAATCAAAGAGAAAACAATCAAAGAGAGTATAGCTGACGGGAAAAGCTCTATTTCTCGTTTCTAGCGTCAGATCAGCCATTCCGGGTGCCGAACGACCGATCGATATAAAATTCCGCCTTGAAAACAAACCACGCAGTCTGGGTAGCAAGGTACCAGGCGGATTAGCAGGGAGAACCTGGCTATACTACTCGTACCACAAGCTGCTGCCGCCACCTAGAAGGTGCTTTGGGCTTTGGTCTGCCTGTTATTTCCCCTTTGTTATTTTTCCTTGTTACTTTCTCCTTGGTTCTTTGTCTTACTCTGTTCACAAGCAGTGGTGTCTTTTGTTATTTCTTCTTTTTTCCAGCTCGTTCTTTTTCAAGTGTAGGCCACCTCGCCTGCGGGGGGGGGGGCACGACAGATTGTTTCTCTTAGATTTTGCTTTCATTTTTCTTCTTTTTCTTTTTCGACTTGTCTACCTTGTTTTTGTTTTCTCTTTGATTGTTTCTTTTCGTTTCACTATTTCATAGATTGCGTATGTCGTGCCTGTCGTATCTAGTATGATGACATGGCTTTTTGCATTGCCCACTGCAGTTCACACTGCACACGTGGCAACGTAGTATCTCTGTGGCGTAGCTTTGTGACCACAGAACTTGTATCTCTTCTAGGATGGAAGAATCGGCACGGACACTGGTTGTGCTGGATGTCGACGGGTAGAAAGAACGGTTTAATGTGAAGAACACACACACACACACACGACGACAAAGCGATTTTGATATTTATATGGTCTCATTTTTTTTCATTGACACCATTTTCATTCCAAGTAGTTTGTTTCCTATGACCTATCGATATTTATTTCTGGTCCCATCTCTTACCACGTCTCGGCTTTATCTCCTTCCGGATTGCACTCTGCTCCCGGGGACAAACTACTCTGAAATAAAGTCAAATCTCGTATGTATTTCTGTACGACACTCTGAAATAAAGTCAAATCTCATACCAGGTACCGTATTTCTGTACGACACTCACGTCAACGAGAAAAGGCTAAATGAAGTATTTCGGGGCGGAAAAAATGAAACCACGAACCAAAATAAGAAATAAGTGCGGTGTTCCGCCATCTTTCCTCCCGCGTTGAAACCATTACGGGGGGCCATAATGAATAGGACCAAATATTATCAGTGAAAAAAGGCAACCATACATATTTTATTTTTTATTTTTCTCATCCCATTCATTATCTTCGCACATCTTCTTCTCTCTCTCCTTCCAACTCGTAACTCAGATCCGGGGTCACATAGCAGGCTCTTCTCCCCCCTTCCCGCTACGGTACGTGCCTTCATTTTTTATCGCGAGAAGATTTCAGCCTTTTCTTCCCTCGTCGACTCGCATCGAATTGTGCCTACCCACGGCTGCAAGGCGCTCTCAACAATTGAATCCTTTTTTTTTTTTTTTTTTTTTCGCAAATAAAGTCAAAGTCCGACCCACCTGGGGCTCGAACCCAGGACTCAAACAAGTAGAATTCGAGGTTAACCACTTGAACCACAGGGGCGACCGGCTCATATAGGTCTTTGTGTGTACCGTAGGTCCTACTTACTTTGGCCCTCCGCAAAAAACAAACATAGAAAGCCGCACGACGAGTAGTTTTCGTTCGCTCAGGGAGAGTCTCAAAAACGCTACTAAAGAATGGTACGTACGTAAAGATACGTACCAGGTATGTACCTGGTATATAAATAGATACCAGGTACCTGGTACCAGGTACGTACGTAGGAGGAAAAAGTCGAATGCTAATACCAGGTAGTGGTGGAGTGCGTATGCTTGTTTTTTGTTTTTTGCCTCTGTTTTTACTTGAGGTATTTCTTCCACTCCAGAGTTATTGGAGCCTGTCCTGCGACCACGGACTGCATTGAATTGTGAGTTAACCCTTTTAGAACCGCAGTCCCGTTCTGGGGACAATCCAGTAAAATTTCAAGTAGTTTTGTACCCAAACGGGACAGCGGTTCTAAAGGGGTTAATGTGAGAACAACAACAAGTTGAAAAAATATCCTCATCTGTATACGTGGGCGGCCGACTTTTGTTGTTGTCGCACCTCTCTCTGAATTTCATCTTGGGTCGTGCCGACAGGGGGTGGGGGACTGCCTGAGACCGTCTCCTGCTTCTGACCTGTACAAGTAGTGATTAGAAACTGGACGTGGAGGGTGGGCGGCGGTAGAGAGTAGGCCCAACCTTTTGCCGTAAGACGTGTCTCAACATTTGTGGCGACCTCCCACGAGTACACGACTGACTGCAGTCCCGTTTGGGGGATAATCCGGTCAATTTTCGAGCAGTATGTCGCCTAAAAACGGGACTGACTGCAGTCAGTCGTACTAAAAATTAGTCCGTTGCCCAGAGAGGGGCCTGCCCTACTCGCCTGGCCTCTTATTATAGCGCCTCTTATATTTGTCTTCAAACTTTACCAGGCCCACAGCTTTAGAAAGTCATCGGGTGTTCCCGCAACCGCAGCGAGCTGTGGGAACGTGGGAGCACAACAGGAACAAGTACCTGTAGTGCTAACTGTCCTTGTGAAGTAATGGTTGGGTCCTGTTTTTTGTATCATATATTCTATGTAATGAACAGCAATCCCAACCAGCGAAAACAGTTTGGTGGCCTGCAAATTCAGGTAGACCTGGACATTTTTGGGCACAAATCAGTTGCGTCCTAAAAAGTACAAAAACGCGCGCCACGAGCGGTATTTTGTCCATGAAAACCCGTACAAAAATACCTGGGCCTGAACCCGTATAAAAATACCTGGGCCTGAACATCAACCTGGCGTGTGGCCTTCAAAAATGAAATTTGTTTTGTTCAGGCTACGAGTATAGGCCATACCGGGTAGAAAACAGCAGTACACATCATAACAACTGAAGTGCACAGCAGTACAAATAATATATCAGGAGACTTGTCAAGCAAGGCAACATGCATGCGCTGTGGAGGTCCGAGTGTTCCGGACTGAAACCCAGTAGTTTGGTGTCAGTCGAGGCCCGTCACAGGCAAATTAGCTGTCTGTCAACTTGTGCCATGGGGCTTGGGGGTGAAAACGCTGTCTCCCGACATAATTCATATTTGTCCTACATCTCAAAAAAAGAAAAGTGAAATCACCGTAAAATACGTTTGGACCAGGTATGCCTCAACCCTTTTAAACCTGCAGTCTCATTTTGGGGACAATCCACTCAAATTTCAAGTAGTTTGTCCCCAAATCGGGACTGCGGTTCTAAAAGGGTTAAAGCATACGTACGTATGGGTACAGAGTTTATACGCTCGTACAGTCGACGGGTAGAAAGAATGTGATGAACACACACACACACACACACACACACACACACACACACACACACACACACACACACACACACACACACACACACACACACACACACACACACACACACACACACACACACACACACACACACACACACACACACACACACACACACACACACACACACACACACACACACCACACACACACACACACACACACACACACACACACACACACACACACACACACACACACACACACACACACACACACACACACACACACACACACACACACACACACACACACACACACACACACACACACACACACACACACACACACACACACACACACACACACACACACACACACACACACACACACACACACACACACACACACACACACACACACACACACACACACACACACACACACACACACACACACACACACACACACACACACCCACACACACACACACACACACACACACACACACACACACACACACACACACACACACACACACACACACACACACACACACACACACACACACACACACACACACACACACACACACACACACACACACACACACACACACACACACACACACACACACACACCACACACACACACACACACACACACACACACACACACACACACACACACACACACACACACACACACACACACACACACACACACACACACACACACACACACACACACACACACACACACACACACACACACACACACACACACACACACACACACACACACACACACACACACACACACACACACACACACACACACACACACACACACACACACACACACACACACACACACACACACACACACACACACACACACACACACACACACACACACACACCACACACACACACACACACACACACACACACACACACACACACACACACACACACACACACACACACACACACACACACACACACACACACACACACACACACACACACACACACACACACACACACACACACACACACACACACACACACACACACACACACACACACACACACACACACACACACACACACACACACACACACACACACACACACACACACACACACACACACACACACACACACACACACACACACACACACACACACACACACACACACACACACACACACACACACACACACACACACACACACACACACACACACACACACACACACACACACACACACACACACACACACACACACACACACACACACACACACACACACACACACACACACACACACACACACACACACACACACACACACACACACACACACACACACACACACACACACACACACACACACACACACACACACACACACACACACACACACACACACACACACACACACACACACACACACACACACACACACACACACACACACACACACACACACACACACACACACACACACACACACACACACACACACACACACACACACACACACACACACACACACACACACACACACACACACACACACACACACACACACACACACACACACACACACACACACACACACACACACACACACACACACACACACACACACACACACACACACACACACACACACACACACACACACACACACACACACACACACACACACACACACACACACACACACACACACACACACACACACACACACACACACACACACACACACACACACACACACACACACACACACACACACACACACACACACACACACACACACACACACACACACACACACACACACACACACACACACACACACACACACACACACACACACACACACACACACACACACACACACACACACACACACACACACACACACACACACACACACACACACACACACACACACACACACACACACACACACACACACACACACACACACACACACACACACACACACACACACACACACACACACACACACACACACACACACACACACACACACACACACACACACACACACACACACACACACACACACACACACACACACACACACACACACACACACACACACACACACACACACACACACACACACACACACACACACACACACACACACACACACACACACACACACACAACGTTCGGGACGATGGCTGGTGGGGAGAACCCGAGCCCTGGCGGATCGTGCCGCCAAATGGTGCAGCAACGGTTCGCACGTGCTCTTCCTCTTGTTTGTTTTTATTTTATTTTCTTGCGCTTGATCCAGTATGATCACATGGCATTGCATAGCCCACATTTAAGTTTGCTTACTGCATACTAATACCTGGTGCCTGGTAAGTGGCAACGTGTTTTGTGGTCACAGAACATGTACGTACGTACCTGGTATCTCTTCGGATTGAAGAGTCGGCACGGACACTGGTTGTGGTGCTGGATGCAGGGTTGTGACCCGAAACTGAAAAGTGGCTCGGGCGGTTATTCGGTTTTCCCCAGAAAGTCTGTCGGTTTCGGTAGGTTGAAACCGAAAAAAAAAAAAACAAGCCGAAACCGAACTTTTCTCGGTTGGTTTCTCGTTAAAACCAACAAAATGATCAGTACGCACTTCGAAGGGTTCGGTGTGCATGGGTTGGCATATTGCTACATTATTATATGGTGCTTTTTTTGCGTTTTGCTATCTGCGTCTGTTTTTGTTTTGTTTTGTTTTTTTTTGCTTAGCTTCATCTTCTTTTTTAGGTTTTGGTCTGTCTTCTTTTTGCTTCCCTGGTGTCCGCAGTGGTGGAGTGCGTATGCTTGTTTTTTGTTTTTGCCTTTGTTTTTACTTGAGGTATTTCTTCCACTCCAGAGTTATTGGAGCCTGTCCTGCGACCACGGAATGCATTGAATTGTGAGTTAAAGAACAACAACAACAACAACAACAACAGTGGTGCCAAGTGGCCGCCCTGCAGCACTTGCGTCTGCTGCGCCACACGGTACAGGCCGACATGCGCTATAATACTGGTACTTCAGACGTGCCTATGTTCTGTAGCAAACAATAAATAACAACAGAACATATACCTGGTATGAGTATAGCAGTTGATTGGGTAGGACTGCTGTACGAGGGTACTTTTGGCTGGGTTGTCATAACGTACCCTGGTAGATAACATCGTAATGTATCGTCAACGTAGTTCCACTATTTATTATTGTGGGTGTTTTATTGTAGTAAGACACAAACTGCAGCGTACAGCTAAAACGCCATGAAGAAATCTACGATGCTCAAGGGGCGGCTGTGAGGACGAGGAAATATCATTGTAGGCAAAGGGCAACAGTTCGACAGAGTCACTTCAGCGGGCGAAGAAGCCAGCACTGCCGTCTGCACTCAACATGATTTATCCCTCGCAGTCTCGCGGCGCACAGTGCCCAGTGCCCTGTGCGACCGCTGCTGCCTGCTGCTACTGCTGCTTCTGTGTGCCGTCCTGCTATGCTGCCATGCAGTTGCGAGATGTGTGTTGCGTGCGGGTTGTGGGCCGTGTGCTGGCTGTGTTGCGTGTGGCGTGTCTATACATTTACCTATTTTTACCGACGTTATTTGGTCCGATTTACTTTGGTCCCCCGTAACAGGGTTTCCCACTCCCACACCTCTAACTTGCAAGTCTGTAGTTGATTACGCGTGGACACTGCGAATCAGACAACAAGTCCAAAAGTACGGATACGCGAAAGCAGGCAAAACCAGCTAAAGTTACTCGGACGCCATCGAGGAACAAAACTCGAGGAAGCGGTGTGGCTCGCGTAACCCGGAGCGACATAATAAGCTGAATAAGGCTGCTTTTGGTAGTCGAACAATGTACCCGACGACGCCACTATAGTTAAGGTCTTCGACCGTTGGGCCACAGGGAAAAAGGTTAACCAATCGCCTACCCAATATAAGCCTTGTAGCACTCTCCCCCCCTTCGGAACAGCGGGGTCCTTGGTCTTGGTATGGGGCCGATCATGCCTAATCCGGAATTCTTCATGATCTCTGGGGAGTCAGGAAGATTGGTTTATGATGGGATTCTCTCTCGAGAGAGCGCTTTCATGGTGCACGTGAGTTTTGAACTCACGGCCAACGAGCCATGTCGTGCCGACGACGCTAGTGTTAATGTACGGCAGTGTGGGCCTACGGACTGACTACTGCTAGCAGGTTCATGCCTTTGGCTCCGGTCTCGTAACTCACACGAACTGCTTGACCATGTTAGAAGCTATAAGCTCTCGTTTTAGTTGCTGCTTGCCTCGCCAGATGCCTTGGTGTTCATAAAAAAAAGCGGTCGATAACGCCCGCCGGGTATGATGGGGGCACGATTGCTACACAAACCATACCTTCTCTTCCTATGGGAGAAGAGTCATTATTGTACTGGTGCCGGTAACTTGGGGCGCCGTAGTGCTATTCACAGTTTGGTCACCCCTTATAGGATGGCACACGCGGAGATGGCTTTACATACCTGGTATATTTTCGGGTCGATGACAGACGACTCCGTTGTGCAGACAAAACATTGGATCGTCGCTTATCACCGCTCGCACAATCGCGAAGCTCGAGCCGCTATGGGGACAGAGGTTGGAAGACCCGCCCCTGCCACTCTACACCGTTGCTAATACGTCGGCACCCCCCCCCCCCCTCCACCCCTTTTCGTCGTCGTCGCCGCCCGCACCCACCTAGCGCGTGCCGCTGGTGTCATTGGCAACGCTTATACGCAAGATATAAGCTGACCGGCCACTCTTACGCGTCGACGGAGCGCGCGGATGCCGGTTCGGACGCAAAGGCTTTCTGCAACAGAACTTCCGCGCTTGGGCAGGGTGTTGTTTTGCACGGGCTCACGTGACGGCCGAAACGTCACGGCGCGTCCGCCTACCGGCGCTATTCGGTATGCTTCTCGAGGGGGAAACCCTCACATTCCCGTTTGGGGGCCGGAGGGATCTTGTTTGCGGTTGTGTTCACGTCTGAGTTACTTCCTGATGACGCGATCGGACGAAATGTTCGCCGCCGATTCGGGGTGGTGCGTCCCGTACACTGCCGAGCGCGGGAAGATGTGGTGTTCAACGCTAACGGCACACAGTTGGGAAACGAGCGATGGCGGTAGGCACACAAGGCAGGTGTGCTGTTTGAAGCGTACGCGTGTGGACTCGG
>JARUPZ010000958.1:0-26407 GCA_031213475.1 Nereocystis luetkeana | reverse complement strand
CGGGACGGAGGATGTTGGGTTTCCACCGACCAGGCAGACATTGCGTGCATCAAGCGCGAAGAGCCGAGAGGTGGGGGGGGGAGATGGGCGAGGGGATGGGAGAGGAGAGGGAGGAGAGAGGGAAGGGAGAGGGATAGCGGGGAGAGAAATGGAAGAGGGGAGGGAGGGAGGGACGGGGGGGGGAGGGTGAGAAGGAGAGGGAGTGACATTTTTCAGCAATAAAACATGAATGTATCTCTCAGCCGAACGGGACAAGAGGCAGGGGGGGGGAAGGAGATTTTGCGGGAGCTTTTGGTTTACGAAAACGAACGAAGATCATTGTCAGCAGGCGCACTTTTTCTTTCCTGCCTCCCTGCCGAGAGCCCTGTACCCTACGTATGAAGCTACTATTACGGGGGCCATAGTTAACAGGACCAAATATTTGTTAGTAAAAATGGTTAAACATATAGGTTTTTATGTGTACCATAGGTCCTGTTAACTATGGCCCCCCGTAATAAGTACCCTGTCAAGTACACCCAGCCCCCCTTCCCTAGATAGGTGGCATACTGGGCTGCTAACCCCGCCCCCGCCCAGAAAAAAGAAAGAGGTATACCAGTAGCCGGGAGGAGGAGGAAAAATATGCACAGATGTCCCCGTGCGGCAAAGCGAAGTAGAGAGTAGAACTCACATATTAGGAGAATGTGAAATATACTAGGAGGAAGGGATGTGTTCGAAGAGGAGATGAGGGAAATAGACGAATGTGACATGGAGGAGTTTTGACACACTAGATAGCAGCGGGAAAACGAACGCTATCCTAGGAGATAGGTGGTGGCCACAGGCGGCCAAACTGGAAGGGAGTACGAGTAGCAAAAAGTTTTCATGTAATAGATGGAAACAACGCACTGAACACCCAATTGTTGGAGGTGTCTCTATTAGGAGTAGGAACAGTGCTCCGTCTCGAAAGGGGTGCGTGGTTAATGGTCAAATGACTAAGGCGAGCAACAAGTGAGTAACCCTCTCCCCCCTTTCCCTCCGCCGTAGCACCGTTACTAAAACCGATTGTGTGTTGGTGCTGTAAATTCGAGCCCTCCCTGACCCCCCCTCCCCCCCCTGCGAATGTCTACGGTCAAACGACGAATACGGCCGTGCATTACATGAGTACCCCCCCCCCCCCCCCCCCCCCTCCCCCCCCCCCGTTTCCCTCTACGATAACGCTATTACATATACTACCAAAACCGACTACTGTGGTGCGGTAGATTCGATCCGGCGTGGTGGACTGCGAAGCCCACCCTTCGGCCTGCCAGGGATCGGCGAAGCACAGGGCGCCCCACCTCCGAGTGTACCCACACGGAGCCGGCAACGACAAGGACAGCCGCAGCCTACCGTCTGTCTTCGCGTCGTCTCAGGTAAAAAGGCGGGAGCGGAGTGGGGGCGGGCGGAGGGGGGGGTGTTCTCGATAGGAGAGATGTACTTGATCTCATGCATAGCCGTAGTCCTATGACCATAGACCCTCTCACCCCTACCATGCCGGGACGGAGAGAGCACGTCGGGTTTTCACCGACCAGGCAGGCATTGCTTGCACCGAGCGCGAAGGGGGGGGGGGGGTTATTTGTGTGATCGGGGTGTACAGCTGTTGTGGTGTGTCTGGTTGTAGGAGCTTTAGAACAACCGTATCTGCTGCAGTAGGTTTACGGGTACGATCTTTTGCCATTTTTTTATCGTATATACTGCTGTATGTAGACGCTGTATATAGGCGTTGGATCGTGTATATCTTCGTCTTCGTCGGAGATCTATGCGTAGCTAGTTGTGGAATTGATGGGTGTCCGGTCTGGAAAACATTGGCGATATGAGTAGACGCGGGTGAACGTACGGTACTGCTACAAGTGAAGCTGCTTTGGTTATCGCCACGTCGGGCGGGACGGGGACGCTTTTTTTTGGCCGCTCGTTTTCTGGCGGACACAGGGACATGCTTCTCTATACCTCCGTTGGTGTTTCGCAACAGAGTTGATACACCGCTCGGACAGCTCATTTACAGATCATGTACAGATCATCTGCAGATCATGACCTAGATATTTCAGGGCACATATATAGATATATAACCGATCTGTATGATCTGTAGGGTTCTAGACGCGGAGATGGGAGCTGTACATTCTGCGTGATCTGGCACGCGCTCCCTGGGTTGGGTGTACCATCGATCTATCAATAGAGAGATCTCAAGCAGCGTATTGTGTCGGCAGATTAGGTTCTAGATGATCTAAATCGTGGAACTAGATCGTGAAGTACTATCAATAGAGGTAGATCATGATCTGACCGAGGCGTGCAATGCTATTCGTGATACATACACCTACAGCACTAGGTTACGGGATGGCCCATCGGATCACCAACCCTTTTAGGACCACAGTCCCGTTGCGGTGACAAACCACTCAATTTCTAAGTAGTTTGTCTTCAAAACGAGACTGCAGCCCCAAAAGGCTTTTAACCCTTTCAGGACCACAGTCCCGTTTTGGGGACAAACCACTCAAATTCCAAGTAGTTTGTCCCCAAAACGGGACCGCACCCCTAAGAGGCTTTTAATAATAGGCTTTGGGTGGTGTGTGTGTGAACGGGCCCTCAAAAGAAAAAAAAAGTAGCCTTGCAACCCTGAATATGCAACCCTGTATATGTAAATACCACTCTGGCTGGGAATATAGTCCACGTTTTGAATTCTAATTTGAGCATCTAACCGGGCTTATATTTCCGGCCAGAGTGCTTTATCACTGTAAAATGGCTATGAATGCTATTATTAATACCTGGTAGTAGACGAAATTAAGTGCTAAAAGCTATTTACGATACTAAAACTTGAGCTATTGTCCCCCCTCGTGCGGTGGTTTTCCAGGTCGGGGAGGCGGTGGCAGAGGCGGAGGCGTCTCTTCCCGAGATAGTGGTCGTTCTTCCGGCCGGCACGAACGCGCAGGGGGTGCAGCAAGCCGTGCAGGGGTTTATCAACACCGCGCTTATGGCGGTAAGTGAGCGTAAATAGAGGCACCGCTTGCTGATATTAATCCTATTACGGGGGGCCACAGTTAACAGGACCAAATATTGTTAGTAAAAATGGTTAAACATATAGTTCTTTATGTAAACCATAGGTCCTGTTAACTATGGTCCCCCGTAATATGACTATTACAGGGGGCCATAGTTAATAGGACCTATGGTGTACATAAAAACCTGTATATTTAACCATTTTTACTCACAATATTTGGTCCTATTAACTATGGTCCCCCGTAATACTACCGTAACATACATACATATATACAGTATATATTACTATTGCGAAGTGTTTCGTCTCAAGAGAGTGTGATGTCGCATATCGGGGATCGAATTCGATACGGTAACATACGATACCGATATAAGAAACAAAGCGAACTACAGTACGATCGTATTCGATAAGATTTTCCGATATCTGATAAGATACGATACCGATACTTTTCGACGAGTCGGTACCGTACGGACGCTGGTTTGTGCTGGATGTTGGCTTGAGATGAGTGGAAAGAAGGATCCGGGGCTGTTGACGGATCGGGTCAAACCTCGCGGGTCGGGTCGTTCATCGCGTCGGGTCGTTCATCGCGTCGGGTCGTTCATCGCGTCGGGTAAGGATGCCCCGGCCTGACCCGACCCGTAAGAGTTTGAAAACCGCCTGACCCGACCGGACCCGCCGACCCGTGAGGTTTCAAGAGATTCCTGACCCAACCCGACCCAACCATACCCGACCCGACCCGACCCGTGAGTTTTCAGAGTATTCCCAACCCGACCCACGGGTAGGGTGCGGGTCGGTCATGAACCGTGAAATAACGCTCAAACATGAAGGACACACTGCTATGTACCAGGTATATCGGTAGCAATGCTGTTGTACTGCTGCGGCCTCGCTCCTCGTCCCCTGTTCTCTAGGTTTTATGCCTGTTCCTTTTTTGTGTTTCCCCCTGTCGCCTGTCCCCTTGGTTTGTTTCCCCTGTCCGCTTTTGTTTCCCCTGTCCCCTTCTGTTTCCCCTGTCTCCTTTGTTTGTTTCTCCTGTCCCCTGTCCCCTGGTGTTACGCCTGCCCCATGTTGTTTCCCCCTGTCCCCTTGTTTCATGCATGTGCCCTTTGTGTTTCCCCTGTCCCCTTGTTTGCTTTCCCCTGTGCCCTTGCTTGTTTTCCATTGTATATACCCTGGTATATATTTTTGTGGCTGTTTTTTTCGGCAACAGGAGGGAGCACCGCTGGCCTTGTTTGTCCTGAGCAAGAGAGAGGAGCCTAACCTTCTAGTGAAGACCGTCGCGGCGGAGTTCCAGGAGGCTGGGGTTCGAGCCATGTTCATATCTCAGCCGGATGAGGTTAGCTAGCTCAAGACACTCATGTCGTGTCCCTCTTTCGCGGAATTGATTGATTACGATTACAAGGACGTGCCTCCTCTGTTTTTTCTTCTTTTTTCGTTATCAGTTTTGGTGCTACTATCGTTAAGTCTATTAATTTTATAAAAAAATATGAATAGTTTTATTATTTTATCTAAAGCTATTACTGTGTTATTTTTAATTGCTGATATTTACCAAGGTAATATATATATATATTATATATATATTATATATATATTATATACTTACCAAGGTAAATATTTTCATGGTGCGTTTGCCATCCGACAATAAAGATCAAAATGCAAATGGGAAGAAAATCAACATGAAAATACGAAAGGCAACCTACTGGACCGCAATAGCCTACTGGACCTACAGCAGTAGCCCGGACGTCGACCAGGCACAAATCGCAAACATTCCCGAAAGAAAACAACAGAAATCAAGGAAAACTAAAACAAACGGAAACCTATTGGGCCACAGCAGTAGGCTATTGGGCTACAGTAAGGCTGTATCCCGGCATAAGGCGGTCTCGGCGCGACCGGAGAACTGCGCTCATAGCCTGGAATGAGGGATGAAGCAAGGCGGCCTTCCCCCCCAAAAGGCGGTCATACTGCTCTTTCTGACACACCACTGCCTTGCTGGGAGACCCCTGCTGTATGCGCAAAAGTCTCAACCCTAGGAATACTTTTGTTACGGGGGGCTATTATTAATAGGACCAAATATTGTTTGTAAAAATAGGGAAATATATAGGTTTTTGTGTGTACCGTAGGTCCTATTTACTATGGTCCCCCGTAATAGTACTGCGGCCCCCTTTTCGGGGTAAAACACTTGTAATTAGAGTGGTTTGCCCCCAAAACGGGACTGCGGTACTAAAGGGGTTAATTTCTGTACGTTCTTGCTTTGGAAAGCGCCTCAGCTCAACTACGCTACGTACAGGAAAATGTTACTATTACGGGGGACCATAGTTAACAGGACCTATGGTATACATAAAAACCTATATGTTTAACCATTTTAAATAACAATATTTGGTCCTGTTAACTATGGCCCCCCGTATTAGAGATCGGGAACCGATATGATAATAATCTGCAGTTAGTTGTTGTAGAGATAATTAGGCATTATGCTTCATATTCTTTGGCTGAGCGTGTATTTGGTAGTACGTAGGTCGCTTCGACAGCAGCAGCTGCCGTTTGGTTGATCGCGCTTGTTGGAGTACCAAGTGGATACCGCACGGAAAGGTGCTGGCCGACTGATAGGACACGCGGACAGACAGGGCTGTTGCTTGCAGCTAGACAGCGGTCGCTCGCCGGCCCAGGTAGTTCGTGAATTCTGATTCATCGCTAGGCGGCGAATATTGCATACGCTACGTAAAAACATGTTTTCCGACCCGATCACTGAAAGGCGTTCACCCTCTCCCCCCCCCCTCTCTCTTCCTGTCTATTTCTGTCTCTTTCTGTCTCTTTTGGTCTCTCTCCAATAGGAGGCGATGGCGACCCTCGGTGTGAAGAAGCTTCCGGCCATGCTGCTTATGTTCCCCCCGCCCGAACCTCTTGAAGAAAAAAATCGTGAAATGGTGAGCTTAAGTCTGACATGCGTATTTATGTGCGTGGACACCATGTGCATTTATGTGTGGACACCATGTAGATGCGCGCGTACATACGATTCGACAGTTTTGGCACACTTTTTTGGCACTTTTTTTTTCGTTACTACTGCACTTTTCAGATCGTCACGCATTTTACTTTAGCGTTGCTTTGCTCTGCTATGCCTTGCTTTGCTCTGTTTGCTCTGTTTGCTTTCCCCTGCTGTGCTGTGCTGTGCTCTACTCTGCTGTGCTATACTATGCTGTGCTTTGTACGCATTGTCCTGTTTGTCGCACATCATGCTCGACGAAGTCTGCACGCCCCCCCCAATATCCACCTCTCGCGTAGTCCAACTCGCCCTCCCCCGGCGCCGCACCCCGCACTGACGCTACGCCTTCCCCCCCGGTCCCCCCCACTCCCTCCCAATGTCTTCTCTTTTCCTTCCCTTTTCCTCTTCCCCTCCCAATGTACTCTCTTTCCCTCCCCTGGTCTTCCTTTCGCCCCCTGCCCCTCCCCATTTTCTCTCCCCCCCCCCCCCCCCCCCCCCCCCCCCGCCCTCCCTCCCTTGATCTTTCTCTCTCGCCCTCTCGCTCATGTTGCACCCCTTTTTTACCGCTCGCCTTCGCTATGCTCGCTGGATGCTCCCATCTGCCCCCTCCCCCCCCCCCTCTTCCCCCGTACTGGTGCTGCTTTTGTGCTGCTTTTGTGCTGCTTTTGCTGCTTTTGTGCTGCTTTTGCTGCTTTTGTGCTGCCTTTTGTGCTGCTTTTGTGCTGATTTTGCTGCTTTTGTGCTGCCTTTTGTGCTGCTTTTGTGCTGATTTTGTTGCTTTTGTGCTGTTTTTGTGCTGCTTTTGTGCTGATTTTGCTGCTTTTGTGCTGCTTTTGTGCTGCTTTTGCTGCTTTTGTGCTGCTTTTGTGCTGCTTTTGTGCGTCGTCTTGGTATGTATGTATCGATTTTATCGATCAGTCTCTGATGACCGCCGTGTACTCTCCGTTGCAGTTTGGCGGCTTGACCCACAGACACGTCTCGGACTTCGTGCTGTCCCACCTCAGGTACGATAACGCCTCCGGGGGGTTCCCCGTGATGCCATAACAGTTATCCCAAGTATGATATGTGTAGTACAAAGGCGTCAGTCTGTGCTGTCTTGGCTCAGGTACGATAACGCCTTCGAGGGGTTTCCAAGGAGGCCATAACATTATCCCAAGTATCATATTTGTAGTACAAAGCGCCTGTCTGTGTAGTCTTGGCTCAGGTACGATAACGCCTTCGAGGGGTTTCCAAGGAGGCCATAACATTATCCCAAGTATCATATTTGTAGTACAAAGCGTCTGTCTGTGTAGTCTTGGCTCAGGTACGATAACGCCTTCGAGGGGTTTCCAAGGAGGACATAATTTTTTACAATTATTATATAATTCTATTTACACGTACAAATTCGTAAAGTCTGTCTGTGTGACTTATACCGAATAGGAAAATACCTTTAAGAAATCGTGCCCACTTCTTTGGAGTATACTATTTGGACCTAGTGTGAATCGCCTTCAGAGAGTTTTCAATTGGGGTGTTAGTAGCCCCAAGTATTGTGTCAGCTGTCACTTGTACCGAATTGATCGACGATCATCTTGCCACTTAAGAAACTGTACGCTTATAATGCCCACGTGTTTTGGGAAAACCACTTGAAAGTAGTCTGGGATAGTGTTTGCAGGACTGAAAGGGCTAGCTTGTCCCCTTTTGTCTTGATTTCGGTGTAGAGACCACAACTGACTTGATCCTACTGTGGTATATGCCGGGTATAATACAGCCGACTTGGTTATCGTATTGATAAATATGCCGGATCTAATACAACCGACTTGGTTGTGGTATAGATAAATGTATTACAAACTGACTTGATTATAGCATAGACCACAAAACCGGGCGGTTTGGTTGATGAATCAAAACTACATGTATAGCAATACGTCCTTGCCTCTCGTAGGCCTATCCACACGAACACCTGGTTGAGTCGTGCCGTCCGCCCGCTCGTGTGCGTCTGCTATTTATTTATACTCCGTGCGCAAGCTGCGAGCGTAACACGTACCGCATTACCACTTGCTGCGCAATTGCTGCGCTGGCTTCGCATGCATGCATGCATGCATGTCAGTGTGGGCTAGTGTTGGATGTTGAAGGATCGAGTCCATTTTATGATGCCGATGAACACAGTGTGGGCAGAAACAATCGTACTCGGTACGATCTCGATATTTTTTTTTCTCAACGTGGTACCTGATACGACATCGAAGCTTTCGTCCAGCAAGGTACGAGACGCCCGATTGCAATTTTATCGCGAGAAAGGGTGCAGGCAGCACTTTTTTTACCCTCGACGACTCGCGCCTACTTGCTGTGTGCCTACCCACGCCTGCTCCGCACTGACTACGTTGACACGATGATATTGTGTTCGGGGAAAGAACCTAAAAAATCCGGACAGGATCATTATTCAGGCGTTAATATTTTCGGGATTATTTTGACACGATCGTGTCTGGTTCGTTCGTTTTTTCGTTCGTGTGGGATATCGCATATCGATGTGTCGATATATCGCATATCGATGTATCGATATACCTGGTATCGCATATCGATATATCGATATGTAAAAAAACGTGTTTGGCTCCTCCCTCTATCCCCGTCGTGTGATACTTGCAGATGCTGAACGAAAGCGTCGATGTCTGTACCAGGTATCGCAATATCGTATCGAGTACGATTGTATTTTTTTTCTTGCTCATCGATATCGTTCGATGTCCAACACACACCCTTTGGCCGGTAAATGGAATCGCCGTTTGGATTCTGGAATGAACATGAAAACGTTTCTTAAAGTTTCGGCCAGAGCGGTAATCGGTTTTGATCCCCGGTCCTTTCCTGTTTAGTTTTTTTTCAGTTTTTTCATTTTTTGTTGATTCTTGTTCCTCTTTTTGGCGTGTGTATGTCGTTCGTCGTTTTCTGTCTCGTTTCTTATACAGCAACGTTGGCGAAAATGAATTATTCGCCCAGATAAAGAGGATGGAGGAAACCGCCAAGCTCAACAGAGAGAACTTGACGCCGCAGCTCGAGAGGATCTTGAATGAGGTGGGTTTTGTTTTTTTCGTACCAGGTATTAATTTTCGTTTTCATTTTTGCTCCTCTTTTTTTTCATGTTTCGCAATTTTTTTTTTTTTTCGTTTTCGTTTTCGTTTTCGTTTCATTTTTTTTTTTTTTTTTTTTACTTTTCCGTGTTTCGCATGTTTTTTTTTTCCCCCCTTTTTCGTTTATATTTCGTGTTGTGTTTTTTGTTTAAAGCGTTTTTTGTTGTATTGTCGCCTCTTCGGGCCTCGTGTTGTTCTCCGTTCGCTTTGGTTTGTTCTGGTTTTTCGTTTGAGTAGGTTTCGGGTTGGTTTATCCTGAAGAGCTTCGCTCTGTTACATTCCTGACATTGTGGTATTAGACAATCCGATTTTGTTTCTTGTGCTGTGTCGATTATCTTCCTGCTGAATATGCTTCTCTCTGTTATGTACCATACACACCAGTATGATCTTGCCTCTGGATCGATTTTCTGTGAATTTGTACCGATCGTAAGTGCACGTTTGCGTATCGTTTTTTTTTCTCTGAATTTGATCGAAGTGTTGATCGCATTTCTGTTCTCAAGTGGGACATTTCTTGGTCCTCGGTTCGGTTGTCTCTGATGAGTACAAGGTGTTTGTAACTTTTTTTTTGTTCACAGCGAGGGCAGAATGGGCTCGAAATCGGTGGCATCTCTAAAGTGGATCAAGTACTGGCCGTAGTTTCCTTTTTATACAGGTGACATTTTTCGTATTTCTCTGAATTGTACTGGTATCCAGTATTTTATCACATTTTCGTTTTTCATCGCGCCCTACGACCATGCATGATACCGGTATTGGGTATCCCCCACACCCGATATGGTCATACCAATATCACTACGGACATGCACAATAAATATCGCGTATCCCCCCCCCCCCCCCCCCCCACACACCCCGCTTCGCGCTTGGTGCATCCAGTGTTTGCCTGGTCGGTGAAAACCCGACGTGCTCCGTCTCGGCATTGTAGGGATGCGAGGGTCTATGGTCATACGACTACGGCCATACACAATATCGAGTACCCCTCCCTCCCCCCCCCCAAAAAGGTCACACGACTACGGCCATGCATGAGGTCGAGTACATCTCTCCTACCGAGTACCCCCCCCCCCCCCCCCCCCCACCTCATCCCCCCCACTCGCCCCCACAATGTTTTCCAGATGGAGAATCGCCCGCAAGGGTCGTCTTCCCAGGGAGGGGGGGGGGATGATTCCGCGGCAGCCCCGTTCCTAGGACTCCCCGAGGCTACCTCGGAAACCTGGGCGTCCATGGTTGGAGAAGGAGAGGGCGGCGGCGCTCCCCACACAGTAGGCGTTTTTTTGCTCGACCGTTTCTCGGAAAGTTACGGCCCGACATACAAGGCGGCCTTCAAGGCAGCGGAGCAGACGGTCGATCGTTTGGGAGTGAGGGGAGCGGAAGCGGTGGGGGGGTTCGTGTGGGTGGACGCTCCGTGCCAGGAGGAGTTCGCGAGAACGCTAGGCGTTTCGGACGCTTCTGTGAGTTAAAGTTCGTTTGTTTGTTTGTTTGCTTTTTTTTTTCGTTCTTGTTTCTTCTTTTTTTTTTTCGATCTCGTTTCGTGGGTTTATTTTACGTAGGCGTTTTTCTGTTACCGTTACTATTTTTTGTTCTATTTTTGTTGTTGTGATTTGCTGTTGCGTTTTTTTCAAAGGTTCGAGGTGACTTTTTCTTTCTAGCCCTTTATTTTACCCTCACGTTTTTTTTGCTATCGATAAGTGTTTTGTGATATCTCAGCTCTAGTAAACATCGCAAGTGTTGAGCTCAAAATTGCTACCGTAATGCTTTACCATGTTCAGTTTTGTGGTACCGTACCTGGTGGTTTGTAGTTTGTAGTTTTGTAGTTTTGTAGTTTCGCGAAGAAATGTATCAACAGCAGTTTTGTAGTTTCAAAACATTTCTTTTTATTGTTTTTTTTTTAATTCTTTCGCCACAGTTTTTCAACGGTTTCCCCATTTTTAGCAGGCCCGGTTCGAAATGGGCTTACTTCGAATGCCCCCCCCCCCCCCTCCCCCCCCGCCCGCCCCTGCTCTCTAAACACGCCTCCAGGAGGTACCTGTGCTGGTGGTGTTTTCTCCCAAGCACCAAAAGTCGGCGCGATTTGTGGGTGCCTGGGAAAAGGATAACCTGGCGTCGTTCCTAGGAAAGGCGCTGGTGGGACGGGCGCCAATGTTCCCCGTCGATGATGACCCGCCAAGGTGAGCTTGATGGGATTTGATGTGAGCGTTCCGGGTGGGGAGCATGTTTATATATATGTTATATACCTGGTATAATATATATATACATGTTCCACTCTGTCCCAGAATATAAATGACCACTCTGTCCCAGCATATAAAAGACCACTCTGTCCCAGAATATAAACGAGTTTCTGGATGTTAATATTTAGTCCAAACATGTGTATATATTATGTTATATATAATATATATATATATATACATGTTCCACTCTGTCCCAGAATATAAAAGACCACTCTGTCCCAGAATATAAACGAGTTTCTGGATGTTAGTATTTAGTCCGAAAGGTGCTCACATTTTTTGGGACAGAGGTCGTGTAACTTCGTACAGCAGCAGCCGTGTTGCTCTCCTGGTTATGGCAGGCATTCCTGGTACCTGGTGGGCACTCCTGGTAGACAGCGAGTTCGTAGCGTTCGAAAAGTGTCTGCCCTTAATTAACCTTTTTAGAACAGCAGTCCCGTTTTGGGGGCAAACTACTTGGGATTAGAGTGGTCACATGTAATGTGTCAACCAGCAGCAAGAACGCCATTTCCAATATACAGCAACAGTGAACAGCAGCAGCAGCAGCAGCAACAGCAGGAGCAACAACGCTCTCTTCTCCGCCTGCCGCCCGACTTAGCTCTATCACGCGTGCCCCCCCCCCCCCACCCCCCCCCACCCCTAGTCTGAAGTCGATCGACTGCTCGCAGAGGGCCGCTCCCACGTGGCCGGCCGGCGAGGACGGGGAGGAGGCAGGGGGAGTGGAGGACGACGACATGGGAGACTTCATGGCGGAAATTCTGGCGGAAGAGGTAAAAGGGCGACCAAGAACCGGCTATCACGGGGGACCATAGTAAATAGGACGACCTATGGCACACACAAAACCCTCTATATTCACCTATTTTTACTCACAGTATTATGTCCTGTTTACTATGGCCCCCCGTAATAAGTAGTATCAGCGAGCCTGTAGAATCTCACTTTGACTTGACACCACACCCATGCTTTGAACACCCCCTGTGCATTTTTTTTTTTTTTGTTGTTTTTCTCCGATCCCATTTGTTTTCCTCGCCCTGCTCTCGCGTCCCCTCCCAGTAGAAAGCCAAGCCCCGCGGTCACATTTCGTTTTCAACGCGGGGAATAATTCAGACATTTTCTTCGCTCGTCGACTATTACGGGGGACCATAGTTAATAGGACCAAACATTGTTAGTAAAAATGGTGAAATATATAGGTTTTTATGTTTAACATAGGTCCTATTAACTATGGTCCCCCGTAATAGCGTCCATTTTCGAAAACCCCTGAGCGTAGGGTAGTACGAGCAAGCCTTTCACAAGTCGGACACAGTTCGATCTGCGTATCGTGGATGCTCTATTACGGGGGGCCATAGTAAATAGGACCTATGGTAAACCTAAAAACTTACCAGGTATACGTGTATATATTTACGTATTTTTACTGACAATATCTGGTCCTACTCACTATGGTCCCCCGTAACAGTGTAGTTCCACGCCTGCGGCTGTCTGTGAGAGGGTGATCATGGCCTGCACGGTACAAAGATGCGCGAGATCATGCAGACTGTTCCGCTCCCAAGCGGGAAAATGAGCTAGATCATGCAGATCATGCAGATCGTACAGATCAGGAATCCATCTGCCCTGACAGTTCCAGATCGTCGAGTAAGACTCGACGGTCTGTCCACGGCGGTGTGAAGCCTTTTTGTGGAACCTTTATTTATGGCACCCGTTTTTGAGCAAACTTGAGCATGAGAGGCCATTCACCGGGCTATTGTATACCTGGTAGGGGTTTGGTGTAAGCGGGCGCCGCTGAGGCGTTTTTCGTTAATCCGATTGCTGTTTTCCGAGTGTGTCTCTTTTGAAAGAAATGAGTCTTGTTTCCTTCTTTGTTCGGTCGTTTCTTTTGTCCTTGGGCCTGTGCTGAACAGCCGCTTGTTGACACCAGGTGAACGAGAGTTGAAAAAAAAACTGTGATGGTATGTTTTGTATGTGAGCTTTTGCTTTTTCGTATCCGGTGCCCGGTATGCTTGGTGCTTTTCAGCTGCGATGGACATAGCCTGTAGCCACAGAGAGAGAGAGGGCCGGTACCGGTATCGTTCGTGGGTGGAGAATCAGCACGGACGTTGGGTGAAAGGGACGGTTTGATGTGGAAAAAACAATCACGCACATACATGCACATGTATTTTCGTGTAAGAATTATCGGGGATACTACGTCGAACTCGCAGTCAAATCACTCCTTTTTTAACTCCGGTCCAAGTGAGGACAACAGGCGTGTGTTTGTTTCACTCTGCACCGGGTCACTTCAAAAATGACGAAAATGCCCCCCCCCGTGGATGGTGCAATAAGCAATGTCTGCCTGGTCGGTGAAAACCCGACATGCTCCGTCCCGGCATTGTAGGGATGCGAGGGTCTATATGGTCATACGACTACGGCCATGCATGAGATCGAGTACATCTCTCCTATCGAGTACACCCGTGGAGTCGACATGGTGACCGACCCCGAGATGGCATCGAGAGAATGATCATCTGACCTTAAGTCCCATTTCCCTGAAGTCTAGCGCGTGGTCACATAAATGTGTCTGCCGGACACCGACCACAGCGTGGCGCCAGGGTGTGGTCGGTGCAGCGCATACCAGGTGCGCCGTGTTTCGATGTGCGCTATGTCGGGGGGACAGCAGCGCTTCAGATTAGCCCGCCGCGGTCTGCTGCACACGCTTATCGCCACCTACCTGGCGGTGGATGGGCCGCGTGCCCCAAATTATGCCTCGGAAGGTTTACCGAAACCCTCTCGCGAGCGCCGCCGCGCTTCCTCTCGCGCCTCTCTCTCTCTCTCTCTCTGTCCGTCTGTCTGTCTCTCTTTCTCTGCCTGCGTGTTTGCCTGGGCCTCTGGTGAATAGCAGCTACACACCCGTGTTTTTGGTTGCGTGCGGTGCTATCATAGGGGGGACAGTTGGTCTTTGTCCGTTTGAGACGTGCGTTGGCCCCGCCCAATATGGCGAGCACAATGCTTGGCGTTCGTTCGTGAGCATTGTAAACGCCACAGCTCGGGTAGACAGATGATAACATATCTGATCTGTCTACAGATAGATGATCTAGTTCCTCCTCACCTGCCCTTGTGAGAGGTTGTGCAGGAGCTGCTATAGTAGCACAGATCCAACCCTGGGAAACATGTGCTACTGCTGTAGATCATGCAGGTTGTACGCGCGGGTCCTACCCGGCAGCATGAGCTAGATCATACAAGATGAGGAATGCATCTGCCTTGAATGATCTAGAGCATCAAACAATCTGCATATGACCTGTAGATGATCTGTCCGAGGAACGCGCCATGGTAGAGGCAAGAAGGAGGCAAGAGCGAGGCAGTGAGGGGGGGTGCGAGAGGCGGGCTGCGGGGGGGCGAGCAAGACCTGGGATGGGCGAGCCTTGATGCGTACATACACGGGGGACAATTTTTATCTTGATCGACGAGGCGCGCCAGCTGTCTCTCCAACACGGCGCGCGAAAATGCACGGCAGAATCGGTAGCGGTGTAAGACTCTTGGGCGGTATAAACATGGACTGTAAACATTAGGAGAATGCATGGCTTATCGGGTTCTGATTGTTGTAGCCGCCCGTCGTATTACGGGGGCCCATAGTAAATAGGACCAAATATCATTTGTAAAATTAGGGAAATGTATTGGTTTTTGTGTGTACCGTAGGTCCTATTTACCATGGCCCCCCTTGATCGTACCCGCGAGAAAAAACCCCGCCACCGTATATGGCGGGTACGTGAGAAGCGGCGCATGAAATACGCAGGGGCATGGCTGGCAGGTGGAGACTTGCGTCGACACAGGGGGGGTAATCATTAGGGCATTGTTGTTCTCCGAATTTCGCTGCTGCTGCTGCTGCTGCTGCCGCTGCTGCCCATGTGGCCGAAACTTCGTATAGCAGCAGTGAGCAGTGATGAATGGTTTTGCGACTTCGATCTATTTTATCCCAGACTTTGGCAGTCCCACCATGTTGGGCACTATCCGACATTTTTTAATCCCGCAAGGTCTCGTATCAGTCTTTCATTGGATCACGATTTTACGCGCGGTTTTTTTTTAGGACAGGTGTTCGCCTCCTCACCATGATATCCCCCCGCCGGCTGAAAAACTGCTCAAACTCGCCTTAGATGACGATCGCGGTGATAAACCCGATATTCTGGAACAGTTCCACGCCACTGTGATCGATCGCCCCGTGGTGGCGGCGGGGGCGCACCGCAGGAGGAGCGGAAAGCTGCCACGATCATGGTTACTCTTAAGGCGACAAGAAGGACCGGACGGAGGCACGGTAACGAACGAGAGGCAGCACGGTGGCAAGGTTCCCCTGGAGGTTAAATCGCCAATCGCCGGAGAAAAATACTGGGAACGGGAGGATAATCCCACGATCAGGGGAGCAGTGCGGCTTTCAGGCCTCAACGGGATCGACGTAGTCCGGCGACGTGACACCAGCTGGGGCGACGAAACAGCTCGCCCTCTTCACTCGTGCTTCGTCGACCTTGACCAAAGCACGCGATTCATTCGGCCGGCCTGTCTTCTCCTCTGTGGGTCGTGCTGGCGCGGTTGAGGTCGCACGCATCAGCGCAAGATGTCCGCGGCTTGTTGGCCAGCTTCCACGCTGGAATGCGAGTGCGCTTCCTCCTGACGCACCGCTTCGGCGTGAAACAGGGGGGTCTCCAGGATTCATTCGGCCGGCCTCTTTTCTTTGTGGGCCGTGCTGGCTGGCTCGGTGTAGGGCGTAGGTACCAGCAAAGATGTCCGCGGCTTGTTCGCCAGCTTCCATTCGAGCGCGCACATACAGACGGACGGATAACGGGGGAAGTTTGGACAGCTTCGGCGTGAAACAGGGCCTCGACGGCAAAAGGATGCGTGCTCGCGCCAACTGCCGGCCGACTTTCTCTTTACTGTCGTACTGCGTGTGGCGGTGGAGCGGTTCAGCGTCAATGTAGATGTAGCGGAGGATATGGTGTGCACCAAGGTGGAAGGATGAGATGCGGGGGAGCGGGGAGGAAGTGTACTCATTACCATGCATGGCCGTAGTCGTATGACCATAGAGACCCTCGCATCTCTACAATGCCGGGAAGGAACGCGTCGGGTTTTATGCCGACGAGGCAGACATTGCTTGCGCCAAGCGCGCAGCGCCGTGAGGTTGTTGGGCGAGTCGCATGAAGGGTGAGCTGCCCCCTACTAAGCACCGCTTGTGAGGCGGACTTGCGCTGGATGGCAGCCTCAATGAGTTGATTATTTTTCCGGTGTGGCCACTTCCAGAGACAGCAATGGGGCTTCTGTGTAAAAGCCTTGTGGGTGCTTTACCATACACATTACGTGATGCGATCATTCCCCTTGTGCGGAGCAGATGTTCCCGATCGCCAGCTGTGACCGATCGCCAAAAAACAACCGGTGCCCTGGTTGTCTAGCTCACGCAGTGAGCGGTAGTGAGCGGCATGTTTTACAATGTCGTTGCCAACCGACGCCAACCCAACCTATATAATATATAGGCATATGGATGGCAGCTTCAATGGGGGGGGGGGGGGGGGGGGGGGGTAAGCGAGCGAGGCCGGGAAATAAACGAGATAAACCGCCAGGAGAATGTGGCGGAGCCGCAAACGATCTCGGGCATGCTCTTTTCTGAGGACGACTCGGGCATCGTTTTCAGATCAAGAAACAGCCTTGCGAGGATGATGACAGATTTCGTCACGGTATGCGCTTCGTTCGGATTGCCAGCAGTTTCTTGAGGCCAAGGCGGAGACGGTGCGCCTGATGACCATACGCACGGACAGGGTCGCTTTTGTCACCAGTAAAAATACCTTGGGGCAAGTGCTGTGTTCGAGAATGCCGACCTTGCTGTCGGGAGCAACCGGCGCGTGCTAGCTACTGGCCTGTCTATTTCTCAGACGGTATGGACTGCCACTCGACGGCCCGCCCGCCGCACCCCACCGCTCCCGCTCAAAGTACGGTTTCCCCAAACGCCGAAGGTGGTGACGGAAGCCATGCCACACGGGTGTGCCGCGCGGAGCCCCACCGTGGCTCACCTCGCCATGCTGCGCACGGGTCACCACCGCCGATTGCTCCTCCGCTGCATCTGACGGAAGAGGAAACCTTGCCACGGTTACCGTGTAGTTTCCTACGCAGACGCGCTCGCGAAGCCATGACTGGTTGCCGGGACGGCGGTGAAAAGGCGGAGGGTACTCTCGGCGGGGTTCATGGCTCGTAAGGGTAACGAGAGGCTACCGAGAGTGGTGACATTCGAGGAAGTGGAGCTTGGGAGGAGAGCGGCAGGGCTGGATGGGGTGTGTCTCTACAGTAGCTCGATTCACAACGGACGTGTTGGCGGCGAATACATCGGGGAAGCAAGTGGTTCGGATGTGTTTTGGGAAGACGCGGCAAAAAGAGCGGCGCACGTGAGAGCGCTGGCTGGTCCGACACGGAGAAGGAGCAAGTAGCGAAACGGCGAGCGAGCACTTGAGCTTCGAACTGCGCAGCAAATTGAGACGTCGATGAGCCCAAGGCCCAGGGGGGGGGGTGTGTGGAAGGAATCGCGTTGAACGGGCGCGTAGCAACAGCAGCTAGGCCGGTTGAAACGTGAAGGTACCCGCCGAAGAGTGGCGCTGACCGTGTTTCTGGTTGAGACGCCCAGCGAACACTGCTTACGGTGTTACATTACAACCCCTGTTCTGCTTTTTTTCTTTCTTTCTGTTGCCCTAATCCTTGCTGAGTCGATGGTACCCCCCCTCCCCCCCCCCCCCCCCCCCCCCGGTACTCTGCCACTCTGTTTTGTTTTTAGTGGTCTTTGTGTTTTTTGGTGTTTGTTTTAGCCCCCCCCCCCCCCCCCCCCCCTGTCTTTGTTCCTTGTGTCGTCCTTGGTCAACCCGCTTGGCGTAGGACTGCTCGCATTTGTTCTTAAGTTTATTTTTACGCGTGGCTCTCCGCCTCTGCCCTCTTCTAGTCCTCTCTTTGATCTTGTCTCTTTTTATGTTGTTCCATCGGGGCCCTTTGGCTGTACACGTCATGGGACTGGTCGCACCAGCGAACAGCAATCTTGACCCCTCGGGACTTGTTTCAGTTCTCTCATGTTTCTTTTCTGTCGCGTCTTTTCTATCTTTTGCATCTTTTTTTTTTTTGTTTGCCCTTCTTCGCATTTTATTTTTCGTGTACGTATATACCATGGATATATAGTTATATATGAAATGCTCCTGGCAGTGTTTGGCTGCAAGTGACTCGGGATAGATTACCACGGCTCGCTATTAATAGTACCAACCAACCTTGCGTACTGGCACCGCGTCTTTTATTTTGCACGTGGTACGTGCTTTTTCACCATCGAGAGCAGCTTTTTTTCTTTAGCCTGCTTTTTTACCGCGGGGCGGGGTTTCCAGGAAACGGGCGAATGTGATATCATGATCACTTCGTTCCAAGCTGCCATCGGTTTGCAAGTCTCCGCGCCTCACAAGCGGTTCTGGAGTGGATGCGGCTCGCCCTTCGTACGACTCGCGCGACACCTCATGGCGCTTCGCGCCTGGTGCAAGCAATGTCTGCCTGGTCTGTGACAGCCCGACGTGCTCTCTCCGTCCCGGCATGCAGCAATACGAATGTCTACCGCCAAACGACTATGCCCATGCATGAGATCGAGCACATATATATATATATATATATATATATATATATATATATCATCTCCCAGCCCCGCCGCCTATCCCAGGAGAGAGATGGTAACCATAGGCGGCGCAACAGAAAGGGGGAAAATGTCAGCACAAAGTCTAGACGTAATATATATGGAAAAATACGTCAGGAGCGCCCAAATGTTGGAGGTGCCCCAATAAGTTGAAGAAACGGTGCTGCGTCTCGAAAGCGATGCGTGGCCAATGATCAAATCACTAAGGAAAGCAACGAATGAGCACGTCCCCCGCCACGCCTCCTACTGCTCTGTAGGCGAACGCCAAGCGAGACTTGGGCTGTCCGCATCCCCTTTCGGTGGTCTCTCTTCCCTCCCTACCGCTCCCCACCCCCGCGCCACGCACCCAAATGCCCTATAGGCGAAAGGCAAGCGACAAGTGGAATCTCCTCCCCGCCTCCTTAAAATGGCCCTCCTCTGGAAATGATATCACACCGGAAATTCAATAAAATCATTGAAGCTGTCATCCATGTGCAAGAGAGTCCGCTTCACATGCGTTTTTTTTTTTTTTGCTGTAGGATTCGGTTCCGCCCGTACACGCAACTCGTCCGGACACCTTACGTTTCGCTTGCTTCGCGCTTTGGTGCTTGCAATGTCTGCCTGGTCGGTGAAAACCCGACGAGCTCCGCCCCGCCACTATACGCCTACGTACGCCCATGCATGACATGAATGCCCCCCCCCCCCCCCCCCCCCCCCCCCCCGGTGCTCCGTCTCGAGAGGGATGCGTGGTCAATGGTCAAATGACTAAGGCAAGCAACAAATGCAAATGAGTACCCCCCCGCCCCCCGATGACTAAGGCAAGCAACAAATAAGTACGCCCCCCCCCAATCCCCGCCCCCTCGGCCCCCTGTAGGCAAAGGCCAAGCAAGCATTGGAGGAGGAGGTGGCCAGGGGGTTGGAAGAGCTTAAGGAGGCTGACTTGGCGGAGGAGGCGGCCCCCAAGAAAAAAACAAAAGTCGTCAAGAGGAAGAAGAAGAAAAAATCGGCGCGCTCCGAGCTTTGATCTATTCGATAGGGGGGAAATATGGGATTGCGAGCTATTCTATTGACTTGTGAACACCTTTAAAGCTTCGGAGGGAAAAAAACGATTGAATGCCGATTTTACAGCAGCAGCATCGGCTGACGGGGTTAGATGGGCTGTGTCTGTCCGATGCTGTGAGGCACATAAGTGCGCACGATGAGGATGATGATGATGATGATGGTGATGATGGTGCATGGGCCGCAAGAAACATGCAAAGATGGCGAGTTGGCTTCGGCGACCGTGTATCAATAAATATATTTAAAAAAAACTGAGATCGTTGCGATTTTGTTTTTACGTCTGGCGAGCGTGTGTTTTTTTTGTCTGCGAGCAACAGCAAACAAAAGGGAGATATGCAAGGCACACGTGCGCATCGTGAAAATGATGTTGGTACTTGGTAAGGCCGCATCGTGCGGGGCATGAGCAGTTCACATGGGACCAAAATCGGTGAAGGAGTAAAGATGATGCTGCGAATTGTCTCCGACGAGCGTTCTCATTTTGTCCGCGGTACCTCTAACACATCGTGCGGGTATGAGCAGTTTCTGTGCTTGTTAGAACTCCTAAGGCAAGCAGGTGCATACGTTCGAGGTGTGTGTGTTTTTGGTCTGTGATCTTGTTTTTTAATCGTATTATACATCTGATGATGTGTACGATACGACAGCATGTGGTGCGGGTTGGTTGTCTGCCAGGTCTCTGACGTGCCTATTACCGCTAAAAAATGGAGGGTATCTATTTGTAGGCTGCAGCTGTACGTACCTGGTGTACGGTGTGGTTGCTGTCGGAGCTCTGAGATCGGTAAGGTCGAAGAGCATTTTGTTTTGTTTGCGATGCTTCTACATATTGTACGGTTGGTCGGATCCATTCGAGCATGTATGTATTATAGATGGAGCTGAAATGCCTCCAGACTATGGAGAACTCCCGAAGCTCAAGAATTCATCGAACGACTTTTGCTTGGTGGTTATCTCCCGCCGAACTGGCATTATCGCGTCCTGTGTGTTTGTGTTTTTTCTCGCTTTTTTTTCTACTCTGGTTGCTCTGCAGTCTCGCTAGCTTTTTTTCGTTGATTTTTGTCGATTCTGTCGTGTTCTGCTTTTCTTTTTTTTCGTGTTTTTTTTTGTGTCGTGTACATTTTTATGGTCAAGGGCAGAGCTATCATAGGTCTGACGGCAACGGTAGACAACTAAAACTGTATTACGCCTGCTGACCGTTGAGCTCGGGGGTTCGAATCTCGGCTGAGGTTTTTACGACACAAGGGGGCGTTTCTTTCTTCGAGCCTAGATCCGTCGCTGAAAGTGCGAAGAATGCGCGAGTAAGAAAAAATCGACGAAAAATCGACGAAAATCAGAGGGAATGCCGAACCATATACTCAGTATATCATAGACACACACGCATGCCTGAACTAAATTAAGGGACTCAATCGCCAGACGTACGTAGCCGCAGCCTATCAACACCGCCATATCCTCTTGTCAACGCCTTCGTCCTTGTGCCCCCCCCCCCCCCCCCTCCCCCCCCGAAATGGCCGAAGGAGTGGTGGAAACATTTAACATTGTATTATCCCCAGGGAATTGAGTTCTTTTTTTTTATGGAAGTCCCCTCTTTGATACCTCGTACCAGGTAAGTATTTTCCTAGGTCATCAACTTTTTTTTTTAATCAAAATAAAATCGCCCTCCCCCGACGGAAAGCACAAAAAAACATTGCCACTGCGGGGGAGATAACACGGCGGTGGGTGCGTCTGCGGTGCTAGTGTCCGTTTCCGCCCCGCTGCGACTTTTATTCAATGAGCGCTGCGCATCCGCCGTTTGTTGTTGTCTCGCTTGTATAGCCGCTCCATGAACTCACAACTCCTGCCTGCGTCGTTCAAAATCCACGGCTTCCCTCCCTGTGCACAACAAGCTTGAACATTGGTGCATATGGTATGGTACAGCAAGTCTTGACTCAAACCACCGACTGTGCTTGACTCAAGCCGCTGTAGTAGCTCAAACCAGGTACGCGGCGGCAGAGAAAAATAGAACTACGAGTACAAACGCGTAGTAGTGTGTGGGCGAAAGTGTATCGAGAACATAGCGTTTTTTGAATAAACCCCGGCGGGGGGGTTCCTCCCGCTTGCCCTTTTTTTTGTTTGTTTCGACGGGATACAAAACGTTCCCTGAGATGTGTATCACGCACGCAGATGAGTTTCGACGAAATCCTCTGTCTATTCCCACCCGAGGCAAGCAGGTGTATTTTTTTTTCTTTTTTTTCAAGTTTTGAAACACACAACGCACACAAAAGTTACCAACTAACATCTGTTCCGTGCATTGAACGTATGCCGCATGACTGCAGCAGTAAGTAGCAGTACCGATAAATCTACGGCCGTTACGAACACACCTCCTCCTCCTCCCGACCAAACGCCCAGACAAAAATCACAAACTAGATCGCCAAAATCCAAAAAAAAAAACGAAACTTCCTCCTGTCTTCTCGATGGATCGCTGTTATTCAACACCATTCTCTTCCCCTGCGTCGACGTCTCCAGACAAGAAAAACAAAACAAAACAAGATAAATCACAAGTCGACCCAATTACTACAAGTCCACTTAAACCCCAACCATAGTGATCACTTTTACGTTCCAGCCTAACTCGTAGAGGGTTTTACGGACAACCGACCAAGCCACCGGGGACGTAGGATAGGATTACCGCACAAAAAGCATGCAAAAAAACGTTGGACAAATGGTTTTTACCGCCCTAAAAAGGATCGCATCCTTAGAGTACGTACGTATCAGCGCCACAATTGCATCACCCCCCCGACCCCCTTGTAGGAATGCGAATTTCTATGGTCACACGACTACACGGCCATGCATGACATGAGTACCCCCCCGTCCCCGTCCCCTGCCCCCCGTCCCCGGCCTGAAACGGCGATAGACAAGTAGTGTCATTGATAGTCGCAGAACGTCCCGGCTTGAAAAGCACCATGCGCATGCATACACACGCAACAAAGACGCTCTTGATAGGAGATCGGTCCGCTGTTTTGCGTCAAGGGCGATGTACGCCTTTGCTATTACCGGGGGCCATAGTAAATAGGACCATTTATTGTTAGCAAAAGTAGGTAAATTACAGGTATGTTTTTTTTTTTGTGCGTAACGCAGGTCCTATTTATTACGGTTCCCCGTATTAGACGTCCATAATCGAGGGGTTAAACCGCGGTCTAATGCCAACCTTAGGACGCGTCCAAGCCCGCTTGTGGCCGTACCGCACTATTTTTAGTGTGGACAGGGGGGGGGGGGGTCAAACCACGGTCGCCCATACGCCACTCTGTCCGGTAATATAATCACCATTGGAGTACGATGTGAATACTAAACGGCGACTATATTCCCGGCCGCAGCCAAAAACTAGGAATATATATATATATATATATATATAATTGAAAGAAAGGGAGAGGGAATTAAGCCGCCGACGTGTGCAGTAAAATAAACGCAGCTACATAATAAGAGTAACCCCCACCGCTAATAAACCGGAGAGGTAATGTTCGTGGTTTATACTGCCTCAACCGCAACCGGCATGGCGCCACAAAGCAACGCAGCACGGCGCGAAGAAACCCAGCTGTCCGACAGCCGTGCCTACCCGAACAATCCACCGCTGGCCATCACTACAGCAGTCAACCCCTCCCCACACATAGCCAACATCAGCTTCAACAGCCGCCACAATAACCACACCATACATGGCCAACCCTGCCTCAACCCCTTCCTTCCATTGAAGCCGACAGCAGCTCGCTCTTCCCCCCCCCCCCCAGCCCGCCCCTGCCCCCCCCCGCGCTCCTGTCCCCATTCCTCCCCCCCCCCTGACGGCGGCTTCGCGCTTGGTGCAAGCAATGTCTGCCTGGTCGGTGAAAACCCTGCATGCTCCGTCCCGGCATGGTAGGGATGCGAGGGTCTATGGTCATACGACTACGGCCGTGCATGAGATCGAGTACATCTCTCCTATCGAGTACCCCCCCCCCCCCCCCCCCCCCCCCAGCCCGTTCGTCTCGGAAGGGATGCGTGGTCAATGCTCAAAAGGCTACAGGCGATCAACAAAATGAGAAATTACTATATAACGGCCCCTCTCCCACCCATCCACCCACCCAACCAAAAGCTGCGTTTGTTAGAAGGGAGGCGGGTGCTACGTCTAAGGCCCTCCCCCCCCCCCCCCCTCCCCCCCCCCCCCCCCCCGCCGCCTCCAACTAAAATACCACCTACATCCTAATGTTGAGGGCGGCAGTGCTTCTCCCTAAGGCCCTCAACAGCCGACCCAGCACTAGTCCCATCCCTGATGCTTAGAGCGGCGTTTGTGCCTGTGAGGACCAAGGAGCGCAGCTTGGCGAGGCGGGACAGTCGCGCAACGCCGCTGCCGGTCACGCTCGTGCCTCTCAGCGTGAGCGTGGTCAGCCCTGGGAGAGAAACCAACGCGTCCATCGTGTCGTCGTCCACGCTGAGCGGGGTTTGCAACAGAGGTGGGGGGGGGGTGCGGGAGGGGTTGGGGTGTGGGGTGGGGGGGGGGAGGGGATATATTCAGTATCATGCATGGCCGTAGTCGTATGATCATAGACCCTCGCATCCCTACAATGCCGGGACGGAGCATGTCGGGTTTTCACCGAACAGGGAAAACATTGCTAGCACCAAGCGCGAAGCGCCTTGAGGTGTCCGGGGAGTCGCACGAAGGGTGAGCTGCATCCTACTAAGAACCGCTTGTGAGGCGGACATGTACATGGATGACAGCTTCAATGAGTTAATTTATTTTGCCGGTGTGGCAACTTCCAGGGACAGCAATGGGGTAATATGTAGTAACCGCCTCGTGGGGGCCTTACCATAAACTCTACCTGGTACGTGATACGATCAACTCCCTTGGCGGAGTAAAGGTTCTCCACCCCGAGAATCAGGTGGAGGGGTGTACTCGATGGGAGAGATGTACTCGATATCATGCATTGCCGTGAATCGTATGACGGGGGGGGGGCGGGGGCGTACTCGTTTGTTGCTTGCCTTAGGCATTTGATCATTAACCACGCATCCCTTTCGAGACGGAGCGGGGTGGTGACACATAGCTGAGAAAGCAAAACACTGGATACCAGGTGCTTCCTCACACATCCGACAGATAATCTATAGATCATTCCCACGTCATGCTCTGGATACCTCAGGGCACGTAGATACATGGATTCCTGATCTGATCTGATCTGATCTGTAGGAATCTATCTAGCTCATGGTGCCGGGGGAGGGCCGACTATATCTACAGCAGTAGCACATGTTTCCTGGGTTGGGTCTGTACTGAACAGCGGCAGGTTAGAAGCTAGATGATCTACAGTAGACCGTGGTGTGTTAGATGATATGTTAGATGATCTGTTAGATATCTACCACAGATCGTGTCGCAGCTCCTTAGCTGAGGAGCCCCGGCAGTTTTAAAAAACAAATGGGCCCAAAGGTACGCCCCCTACCGCACTGTAGAGGCATACCTGCAACTACTATCACGGAAAAAGCAAGGGGTCAAATCGTGGTCTCCTGGCATTTTGGGACGCGTCAAGGAGTCTTTTGGCTTAACATACTAGTCTCTGCGCGGGGGCGGTCAGTCAAGGCGTCAAACCGGGGCCTCTTAGCATCTTTGACGTGCTGTAGTTTTAGTGTAGTATAGGGGGGCGGTCAGTCAAGGGAGTCAACCGGGGTCTCCTAGCACCTTCAGACGCGTCGAGGGGTGTTTTTACCTTATCATACTACTTTTAATGTGTATACAAAGGCGGTCAGTCAAGGGGGGTCATGTCGCGGTCAGTCAAGGGACCCGATATACGATAGAGGCACTGAGGAACTACCCAATCTAAGGCATGTCTTATAAGGCACATGCCTTCTAAGGCACGGCAAGTGCTGCGAGAGGGGAACTGAGGAACTACCCATCAAGGCACGACAAGTGCTGCGACACGTAGGGGAACTGAGGGAAATACCCAATAAGGCATGTCTTAAAAGGCACATGCCTTCCAAGGCATGACAAGTGCTGCGAGAGGGGAACCGAGGAACTACCCATTAAGGCATGTCTTATAAGGCGCATGCCTTAAAGGCACGATAAGTGCTGCAAATACCAATAAGGTATGTCTTATAAGGCACATGCCTTCTAAGGCACATGCCTTCTAAGGCACATGCCTTATAAGGCACATGCCTTCTAAGGCACATGCCTTATAAGGCATGCCGCGCGCCTACGATCGATTGCCATCGATCGCCATTCACCCACAGGCACGTACTTGGTATGGGCGAGACCGAGGTCTGCCAGAGCCGACCCCAGCTGGAGCCAGACCGGACGCCCTCGAGACGCTCGTACCGTTCAGGTTGAGGCTTCGCAGGGAGTGGCAGAGGAGCACACGGCCAAGAGAGCAGCATCGTCGAAGGCTGGTACGCCGGCGAGCGTCAGGAACTGGAGGTTCACCAGGCGAGACAGGCCTGCCAATGGTTGGGGGAAAAACAGATCGCGATTTT
>JARUPZ010000957.1:0-26410 GCA_031213475.1 Nereocystis luetkeana | reverse complement strand
GCCTTGGCATGCCTTGACTGACACCAAACTACTGGATTTTAATGTATGTGGAACACTCGGTCCTACACCCGTGACAGCGCACGCTTGGCGTTGCTAGCCATGCCCCCTGACACCTTTGCTGCCTCACATGAGGAGCTCAATGTTTCATCCGAAACATGACCTCAAACATGGTGATTAGGATTTTTGAGTATGGCAGTTACACGCAGTTTCTTCGTATCGGTTGGGGCTATTAATCTTCTATAGGTTGGTCCGCATTTTGTCTGCTGGGCCTGTGTGCTGGGGAAATGACGCCCCCGAGAGCATTTGCCATTCTCCTGTGTCGTTTGCCTCGTTCCTGTTGGGAGACCAATAATACAAATACTTGAAGCCTCTCTCGCATGGGCCTAAGCATCTACGAACACGATAAGTTTGTTCGCCCCAATCCGCCAACGTTTCTGTGTGCTACAAAACAGCAGTCAATAATAATAGTCTTTTGTTTAGGCTTAGGCTCAACGTTGAGCATATAATAATAGGCCTTGAACTACTATTTTATAGGAGGATTGAGAGTGGGCGTTCCTCTCTTGAGTGCAAATGCTTATTACGGGGGGCCATAGTTAACAGGACCAAATATTGTTAGTAAAAATGGTCAAACATATACCAGGTATAGGTTTTTATGTATACCATTTTTTTTTTTTTTTTTTTTTTCATCCCATTCATTATCTTCGCACATCTTCTTCTCTCTCTCCTTCCAACTCGTAACTCAGATCCGGGGTCACATAGCAGGCTCTTCTCCCCCCTTCCCGCTACGGTACGTGCTTTCATTTTTTATCGCGAGAAGATTTCAGCATTTTCTTCCCTCGTCGACTCGCATCGAATTGTGCCTACCCACGCTGCAAGGCCCATAGGTCCTGTTAACTATGGTCCCCCGTAATAGCTGTTAGTCCTTAAATCCAAGAAAACCTCAGTCTGAAATTCTCAACTCCGAATTTTCTACCACATGTCGCGTACGCTGCATTTTCTGAACCAAGTACACTACAGTGTGTGGTAAAACAATCATACTACTAAGGGTCATTTTTCGGTCATTCTTATCGGAGAGTTTTTTTTTTCCAATTTTTCGACATTGTTTTCGCGCAATTTTTCAAACTTCCATATTTTCCTGTTTTTTTTCTTCCAAATATTGGAATGTTAACGAACTTGATATTTTTGCTTCTTTCTGGAGAATTTCACGAATAGTGACAGAACGCCTCCGCATATCGATACTTATCTCCAATTATTTCCAAACTTTGGAAATTTTGGAAAAAACGCTCTCCGATAAGAATGAACCTAATAACCGGTTTAGTAAAGCCGTAGTTGTTCCCCTGAGGGGCTCAACCGCTCACAAAATACTGCTTCAGAAGGCAAAAAGTGGTACATCTACCGTGTGGCGGGTCGCTTGAGAATCACCCCACGGTAGGGGTTGCACTTTGTGGGACGAAGGTTTGTGACCAATTGACTTCCTTAATAAAGTGAGGAACTACCAGTCAGTGGGGGTGAAAAGTTTACTAGTATGTTCGTTTTAGGACTAGTGCATACAAGTGCCGGTCGGGTGGCACGAACGAATTTCTTCCAAGTATTTTATCGGGTGAGATATTGAGCTTCTAATGTTAGGGGTTCAGGAACTTCTGGTGCACCCCTACTTTGGGATGGCTCTTGAACACGTTGTATTGGCGCGGCGTATTATACAATTGCATGGCGGTTCATACGGTATCCCGAAACAGAAAAATACAACAACGAAAAACTCCAGCTGCAATGAAGCAGGAAGCCACTCGCGCGAGAGTGGCTCCGAGCCAACTGAAAACAACAAAACATGCTAAAGGTGATTGCCTAGCGCATCCTTGGTCGCCTTCGTGCTCGTACCGCCGACGCCATGCTTGACCCGCTGAGCTATTAAGGGGGACCATAGTAAATAGGACCATTTTTTTTAGTGAAAATAGCGAAATATATAGGTTTTTGTATGTGCCGTAGGTCCTATTTATTGTGCCCCCCCCGTACTAGCAGGGTGGGCTGCATGAATAAGGTCCCGGCCGAGTACAGTTTTTGTAATAGCGCATGACATCGTCTGGATAACTTCGATGGATGTTCGTCGTCTGGTCTTTTCTGAAAATACTTGCTCAAATTTATCACCGGAAACCATCATTGTGCGCTGGTCTGCACCTTTTTTTAAGCCGACACGCCAGCCCCCACCTTTTCATATCAAGCCCCCAACAGCCCCCATCGGCTGGGCCCCCAATGGGGTGCACATGAACCGGCCCACTGGCCTTTCCAAAGCAGTTTTTAAATGTCCGGATTCTCAAGACCAACGCCACTCTACACCTTTGCAGTTCACTAGCTCAGGCGTGGACACTGCATTTCCAGACCTCTTTCTGAGCAAGGGCGATGCTACGGAAAACAAAATAGCCGCCAACGTCTTTAATTCGGCGAGACGTCCGGAGCCCCCGAGCAACGATGCACCTGAGATTGTGTTTGTTCAGTTTTGTTTTTTTCCCTAAACTGTCTGATACATGAACCGTAGCTGGAGGGCGGCGAATTAGCTGCCGACTGCTAGCGGCACTGGTAGATGGCGTGGTGCCCGACCGACATGCTCTCACCGTCTCCAGTGCAGACTGCCAAATACCCAGGCTATCCGACGCGTTCAGGCAAGCCCCCACCTTCTCCGTCGCGGATGGGTGTTCATCTACTGCTAGCTGCTGTACAACACCGCGAAATACCAATCGCCAAAAGGTGCCAAGACGGATACCCCAGCCAAAGCGCTCGGAATTTAAACTGCCCCTCAATTGGGCTGGACCAATCAAAATGTTGGCAACCGACCCTTTCCCTCCGACGCGAACCCGGTAGGCGTTCTGTTACTCTGCAGGCCAGCGGGGAGCGCTATGCAACTCACCATGGTTGAGTCGCGGTTCCGAACCTCACATGCGTCCTATACGATTGGTTGGTTCGAGCGTGCGTGCTGAAGACAGTATCAATGTTTAGGATGGTGTGCTCCTGTTGTACCACTGTCTGTATATACTAGTCCATGGCGAGCGGAGTGTCCCGGAGATCACTGCTTAGAAGTTACGAACTCGAAAACATACATATTTTGCTGGTTTTACAACAATATACTTACAGTAATCAGGTGACTATACCGGCCAGCAGAAACTGCACTGTACTTCTAACGCATTAATTAGCTCTATACCTTTATATTTGTGACCTCCCACCGCAGGCCTTGTGCCAATCTGCTCAACAGCGACAACTTCCCGCAGAACCTACCTGACGTCCTAACTCGGTTCACCTTTAGCACCTATCCCGCAAAATCCACGGATGCCCAGCATGTCGTTGACGATTCAATGGCATGCCACGGCAAGGCCCACGGGATACCGTCTACAATAGAACGTGCCACGGTTGTGCCCGCAGATATTTCCGTGGTAGGTCGTCATCTCATCCCACGGCAAGCCCCTTGGCAATATCCACGGCATAGTCCCACAGCAAGACACAGAAGGTGCAAGACCCGTGGCAATACCCGTGGCGGCAATGTCGCGGCAAGACCCACCGCAAGCCCCACCACAGCGTCCACGGCAAGACATCCACCTGGCACCCTGTTCCCAGTTGGCACTTTGCCCTCGCAGTGGGCCCATCACATTCTTCGACACCCTGCTTACAACAGCAATGTAGAGAGGTATATTCAGCCCTCCGGAGGAGCTACCGAAGGCCCACCTGGCACCCTATTCTCATTGGGCCTTGACGCAGGTTTTCCGTGGAACTTGTCGGGGATTTGCCCTTGCCGGGGGGCTTCCCGTGGGCCTTGCCGCGTGTGTTGGCGTGCCATGAGTCTTGCCATGGAGCGTGGGGCTTGCCGTGACGTGCCGTGACGGTTTCCGTAAGGTTTCCGCGGCAGTCGTTCCGCGGCAGTCGTTCCGCGGCATATGCTGCGGGCTTCCACGACATCCCGCGGCATGTCGTAGCATGACGTGGGCACTGCCATGCCATCTCGCGGGCACTGCCGTGGCATTACCACGAAAACGGCAAACAACCTGTGTGGCCAGGGGTGATATCAGCGCCGCTGTTTATGACACAAACACCGGAAAGTTGTTGTACAATCAACATCGATTAGAACGAGAGACGGACCTCCAGCATTGCGATTGGTTTCCTATTCAGAGCTGGACTGAGACGCACCTCGCCATTATTGGTAGTCGAGTCCGTCGTAGGGTTGCATGCGCCTTCCACCCCAACGGGGACTTTGCCAAGTGGTTTCATTGCTCTTCGTCCTCAAGTTGCTCCACGGGTTCCGCGGGTATTGAAACTGACACTCGTACGCATGGAAGCCTCTCCCTGTCGACGTAAGGCAGTAGTCACCGAAGAGGTATCAAATTGTAAAGTAAGTTTTTTCCCGTTACCCGCGACTGACAGAAAAGTATCGTCATTCCTCAGTTTTCAATGTTAAACAAATAGAGTCTCTGGTTCGGGGCATTATTATCTGTCCGTCTGTCTGTCCGTCCGTCAGTCCGTCGGGCTGCCCCATGAAATCTCACCCCCGGCTTGACTCATACACTTCCCCCCTCAATCGACAAAGTGTCCTTACCGCGGCAACGATTGACGTCCATACCACGACGGGCATCGATAGGTGGGACACACACATCATCGACTCACATACGCCAGCTCTCAGTTCGGTATGGAATGTAGGTAAGGTGGAAAGCCCATCACCTGAAGCAACCCGCAGGAAACGAAAACGTCAACTTGTTGTGAAGATGTCCACGGCGTTCGGGCTGGCAGTATTGGAGTCCAAGGCGGAGGTAAGTGCACACGAGCCATGTGAGGAAGGTACCGCCTACCGGCATTGCTGCTGCAGTGCAGTCGGCCATGAAAACAGCCTTGACCCAACGGTCGAGTTCGTGTATCCATGCAAGGTACAGCAACCGGCGGAGACAGCGAACCCCGGTGGCAAGATTCCGGTGTGTGCATATAACGCCTCTGGTTATTGCTCCGACGGTGCAGCTTGAACGCGTGCTGCGTACGGTATACAGGGGAAACACTCGACTTTCCCCAGGCTCCTCGCGTCATGAGTTGCGTATGTATGCGTCCCACAAAAACGGCCTAGAGAACATGGTTACATGCTATATACGGCAGTTCTCTGGGCAGAACAGCTGTGGGCCCAAGCGGAGTTTCCAGCTGAGGTTTGGTGTGAATTGGGGTGCAGATACGAAGCTGGTAAGAGGCGCAGGGATGTCGGTGCTGGGTAGAGCATGCTGCTTGTAGTTCATGAACTTCTTATTATTAATGCTCCTCAAGTGAGTTGAAAGGAAGGGAGATAACTCAAGTGAGTAAGGAGGGCATCGTCGGGGACACAACTCAGCCGAGACATTGACCAAAACTAACCTTTTTGTAGATGCAGTCTGTCGGGACCTTGTCATACAGAAAATTCCCAGACTTGGGCTCATTCTTATCGGAGAGCGGTTTTTCCATAATTTCCAAAGTTTGGAAATAATTGGAGATATGCATCAATATACCGAGGCGTTCTGTCACTAGTCGTGAAATTCCCCAGAAGCAAAAAAATCACACATTCGGAAAAAAAGCTCTCCGATAAGAATGACCCTTATAACAGAATGTTCTGCTCGCAAAGGGGATGTCTGGCTCCGGTGAATATCCCCGAAGAGCTACGTGTAACCATATAAGATTCGCCTGCAGATATATTCCTAAGACACTACATACAACCATATGAGATTTGTCTACAGGTATGTCTTGTATCCCAAAAGAGCTAGGTGCAACCATACAACAAGGATTCGCATACGTGTATATGCGTTCCTATACAATGGATGTGCTACTCCATCGCGACCATATCATCCCAAAATCGGGAAGAGGGGTCGAAGATGGGACTATTTAACACAGGTATGAGGTGATAGATCTACCGCACACACACCTCGTAGTGAGGCTTCGACGCCTCACTCAAGAAATAATCGACTATCGGGGAAGGGACAAAATAAAACGCAAGAAACCAGCCAAGGCGCAAGTGGTACAGCTTGGCCTGCCCTCTGGGCGCTATCCGCCCGGTCTCACCTCGATAGCCAGCTGTTGTCGTTCGTTGAGAGAGTCCTGATGGAGGTGTCCTCCGTACCTCGCTCCTAGATTCTCTCTGGCCACGAGGTGGCCAGACGCCACGGAGTCGAGTGTTGGTATTGCTCCGGAAAGGCGACGTGTGATTAACAGACAGGCAAGTGGTAAGCAATACTCATGCACGGCGTGTGAACGGGATGTGGTTTGACTGGTGTCTTTCGTTCTTCGGTGGGGTTGGCTAAACCCCAGGTAGCGCCACAGAGCACCCGTATCGACCACTAAATCCGATTAAGGCTTTCCATGACCCAGACAATGGCTTCCCCCGCTGGGGACACGCCATTGTATTCTACATCGATATGGCAGCGAGCCATCCTACGGCTTCGCCGCTGTCTTACACGATGCACCCTCCATACGTCACTGGTCAGGTCAGTCGACGTACATTATAGAAAACCCTGCCGCCCTCCTCGGCGACTCCCGTAGCGCTGCAACACCCCCCCTGCCCGACGCATAACTATCGTCGGCGAACAGCGGGTATCCCGGCCACTACCCGGTGACAGCGTGGGCACCTCCTCCTTTCCGGACCAACCGGCTGCCGCGTCCTTCCTTTTCCGTTCGACGCTTAACTAGCTTCGGTCATGTACGGATTTATCCGATTCTAGTAACGCGACTCCTACGCCTTCAGCTTCTCCTCTCTTCCGGGTGCTCGCTGCCGAAGTGGAAGGCCCTCCCTTGTATGGGTTGGTTTGTCGTTCCAGAACCCCGGTGTCCATTTCACGACGGCTAAGCTCCTCCCAGTCTCCGTCTGGGTACCCTACCCGCCAATATGATACCTGAGCGTCATATACCTCACCCACGGCCACTCTGCTTACTCCATCGGTGCCTTCAAACGGCCGCCCCACCTGCGTACCGACTGGGAAATCCTGAAGCGCACGAGCACGCGACTCGGTGTCTCGCTCCCCCTTCAGTGGTGCCGGCTTCGGCCGCGGCCGACAGTCTGAGTGGGTCCTTGTACGTCTTCCATAGGGCGTGGGAAACGTCCAACGGGGTGAAGCTGTCCCTGATCTCCTCCTCCTCGAGCTACTCTGACTTCGTTTCCGCTTTGATACTGGCCCTTGTAGTGCCAATCCCACGCGCCCCCTGGATCCCCAACTGCCTTCCCATCAGTCAGGGTGTTTAGCGGCACTGCCACCGTCGAGGTGCCTCCCAGTCCCAAGTCCGCCCCCCAGGCCAGGTGCACGAATTCGTTCTCGAAGTCGTGCCTCATGTGCTCCGGCCGCTCATGGAAGATCTTGATGTTGGCTGCCGATACCACCCTTCCCCTGATCCGGTGGCCTCTCATAGTCGCTTGATAGCTCAGACCTGGCTGCTCGATGAAGGTGATTCGCCACGGTCCGGTCCAATGCTCGTGCGCCAGCTTTACGTGGATGCTTTCCCTTCAGAGTTTGCTGGCCGCCTCCTTGATCAAGACCCTGTCTTCCACCCGCGTCTGCTCACCAGAGGAACTCCTCTTAATTGCCGTGTTGTGCCGCGCCCTCTCGCAGCTCTTCTCCTCCTGCCGCCTCTTGAGTATCCCTCAAGAACGTCTGCTGCCTCTCCGCCACGAAATTGTCGAGCCCCGTGCGGAAGGAGTCGCCGTCGAGTACAGGGGTGAGAGCGTCGAGGTTCGTCCGCGCGACGCGGCCGAACAGGATTCAAAACGGCGTTCCTCCCGAGGGTACTGACGTTTACACCACTTCGGCTTACTGGCACTGGCCAAAGGTATTACTCGATTCTGAGAGACTAAATCGTTCGAAGGTACTGACGTTTACACCACTTCGACTCACTGGCACTAGCCAAGGTTGATATTTGATTACGACTAAGTAAGTCGTTTGAACGTGCTGACGTATACGCCCCCCCCCCAGCACGAACACTGTCCACTGTTGCGACTTTTCGTACTAAAATCAATCATGAGTCCTAAAACGACATTCATCCACAACCACATCCAGATCGTACCCCTTGCATACCGTTTTTTTTGAAGCAGTTGCAGAAAGGTGGTGACAAACACCCCCCAGAACGGAAACTACCTACCACCTATTGGCATTCCTATTACACCTCTCGATTCGTTCCTTCAACACTGGACCAGTATGCTTGGAGTGCCAAATAGCAAGGTATTCTGTTTGAATGCGCATATCATACCAAAGCTCGTCATGGTCCATCTCGGTCATGGGTCTCACAAATGTGTGTACCTGTGGGTGGTGTAGCGACTTGCACATATATATTATACTCGTCCCTTTGGACATCTGATTATTTAAACGTTATGACACCTGGTATTATCCTCCTCACGTACTTCCTATGAGACTGACGAGTACAAGTATCTCTTCATTATCTGAATCTGAGTGAACAACCTCTTAAGCCTAGGTATTATCACGAAAAGTTTAGTTTCAGAGTTCTACAGCAACTCGCTCTATGCTCTATGCTGGGTGTATATGCCACGCTCAAAACTCTGCCCCAGTTCATGCCCAGACCGACCGTTGTACCACGCAGCCTGCGGTCCTTGTTGGTGAGCCATTGTAAGCGCTGTTCTGAATACGTAGTGTATGGTTCGCCATTTTCGCACCCTTTTGCTCACACACACCGCAGGTACGATGTAGTTTTCCTTTCTTTATCCTTTTGTTTTGAGTGTTCGGGTGCGCCTATTGCATGGATACGTTAATGGTGTCTGTGGTCGTCAGGGGACATCCGGGGGACATCCCCGGGTTTCCTATAGAGATATAGATCTTGGGGTATAACGGATATTGCGTCCTTGTTGCTGGGAAACATTGCCCAGCAGCGGTCTCTCTCTTGTCTCTGTGTTTGGTCTTCTAAATAAAACTTATGCATCTCTTACTTCGCGTCGACTAGGATGGCTGACTCGCTCGAGTGGTACAGCTATATGCTGGCCTCGAGCTGAGCTTGATCATCCGAGGCGTACCATATCTCGGGTATCTCGTTAGTACCGTTTCTCTTACGTACTGGTACTGCAATCTTTCGTAGTTAATAGTTTCTCCCAAACGAGATGCATTTTAATTACAGCCGGTTAAGTGTGAGGAGTTAAGGAATATTAACTATCACTAGTGCGAATACATCATGATATTTATACGAAATATGGTGTTGCCCCACGCTCGTAGTTTTTCAGCTTTGACCTGCTGGCCGGATTCGTTCTCGCATAGCCCAGTCTTCACATAATGTTTACATACCGTATGGGCAACCATGCAGTGTTTTTTCCGCGCGTTGACATGACTCGTTAAGATGGGAAGATAGATAGACCCAAGGCCCCCCGGGGATCTTACCATATGGCCTACACTTTTATAGTAGAATTACATACAACCCAGATAACATAATATACGTCATCCATTGATGTTGTAAAAATCATACATACTGCGAGCCTGGGAGTTCGGATCTCCCTGGGTTCACCATGTTACAGCTTAGCCTGCCCTCTGGGCGCTATCCGCTCGGTCTCACCTCGATAGCCAGATGCTGTCGTTCGTTGAGAGAGTCCTGATGGAGGTGTCCTCCGTATCTCGCTCTTAGATTCTCTCTGGCCACGAGGTGGCCAGACGCCACGGAGTCGACTGTTGGTATTGTTCCGCAAAGGCGACGTGTGATTAACAGACAGGAAAATGGTAGGCAATACTCATGCACGGCGTGTGAACGGGATGTGGTTTGACTGGTTTCTTTCGGTTTTTGGTGGGGTTGACTAGACCCCAGGTAGCGCTACAGAGCACCTGTATCGACCACTAAAGCCGAAACGGGGGTTCCATGACCCAAACATTGGCCTCCCCCGCCGGGGACACGCCATTGTTTTCCTACATCGATATGACAGCGAACCATCCTACGGCTTCATCGCTGTCTTACACGATGCACCCTCCATACGTCGCTGGTCAGATCAGTCGACGCACATTCCAGAATACCCTGTCGCCCTCCTCGGCGACTCCTGAAGCCCGTAGCGCTGCAACACAACAAGGGCTCGAAGGAAAACGAGGTATTAATAGGAAAACGGGGGGAGTGTCGAGTCAATCCGTAGGCAACATGCCTTTCCGCCTGCAGCAAGGAGCTTGAACGTACATGTCGTCGGCCGACCACTTGTCGCTGCCCTTGTCAGTTCGTGTGCCAGCGCTATAATAAGCACCAGCCATGGGATACGAGCGCCCAGATGCACGACGGCCAGGCTGCTACGGATGCTCAGCGAGGTGGTTGTCTATGCGTGAACTCGACAAGCTTATTATGTTGCGTGTGATGCTGATGTTCGAGAGGTGCCCACTTTAGGGGTGAACAGCACGCGTTGTTCATTGACCACTAAGGGTCGTTATTATCCGGAGTTTCCCCATCCAGAATTTCCAGAGTTTCCAGGGTTGTTTTTCGTGCAAGCTTTCATTTCTCAGATTTTCCTGATTATCGTTCCGAATATATACCTGGTATGTGAAATTTGACTTTCCTGATATTTTTCCTTTCTGAAGAAGTTTTACAAATCGTGACGCAATGCATCTGGATCTTGTCCAAGATAAGTATTTTCAATTTTTCGAAAATAAATGTTGAAATTCTGGAAAAACGCTCTCCGATGAGGTAACGGCCCGGCCGTAAGTGGAATAAAAATAGTCCGAACACCGAACTAAGGACTTTGGAGACTGTCTGTCTATGAATTGGAAATGTTCGAACAATTGATTATGGAGACGGTCTATTTGTTGGAATTGTCCAGACCATTACATTTTGGAAACTGTATTTATTTCTTGAATGAATGGAATTGTCTGGACTACTATTGATCAGGGAGACGTTCTATAAATTGGAAATATCTGTCCAATTGATTTCGGGCCCTTTCGACTTTCGATGAATTGGAATGTGTGGATAGCAGGGCCAGGTAATACTATTGAGCCCTTTAGAACCGCAGTCCCGTTTTGGGGACAAGCTACTTGAAATTTGACTGATTTGTCCCCAAAACGGGACTGCGGTTCTAAAGGGGTTAAGATCAGGGATGTGTATTTTCTCACCCGGAACCCAAATTTTTCCGGGAAACAGCCCCTTTTTCAGCCTTCCGATTCCCCCCCCCCATTTCCTCTCATTCGAGGATACAAAGGCGTCATTTTGGGGGGGGGACACATATTATCATCCCCGGGTGGTCCATGCACTACATTAAGCACGAGTGTAAAATTCGTTCAGGCCTTTGGACAGTCATTTTCGATCATTTTCACTCTACACTCTACTACCTGCACCAGGTGCACAATAATAGTATGAATAGCAGTAGTAGTTGCGTACATAGCAAGTGCTCGAGTAAAAACTATTCATCGGTTTCAGTTGATTTTTCACTTGTTCATGTCCTCGTTGATTTCGTCCTGCACCCATTTAATACTGGGTACTGTAGTAGTGCTGATAGCGATCTCTCACGCACGAATTTACTTACGTCGCGAGGTAAATCAGAAACACAAAGCGCAAAGCAGGAAGTGAGCAGTTACAGCAGTGCGCTGCTTCGTACGCGTGTAACGATCGCGACCTTATACGCGACTATATAGAATGTAAACACGGACGCTGGACGCCTCAACGAAATCCCAGCGCCCCAGCTGCGTCTGCGCCGAGTTCACCCTTTCCATTCGAATATATATATATATATGTATATATACACATATATATGTTAACCCATACCGGTATAAGATTACATTAATATTTTAGTACATTCCTTCGATGATTCCGCTCGTCATAACATCCAATTATTCCTGTCAGAAAAACAACACATGTGTCCCCCCAACACGATCGGCAGCGCTACATTTTCCCTAATAATTTAACGGTTCCAATCCAAAAATCAGAAACCGAAGTCAACATCGCCGTCCGAGCCCGAGCTCCCAATTTCCTCTTCATCACCAAAAAAAACTTTCTGACCCCACTGAGTCAGGGTCCAGGCGATGAACGACCTAGGGTCGTAGTCCTTCGCGACGATCTTCCAGTTGCCCCCAAAAAAGACGAGCTTCTTCGCCTTGGCAGTGTTCATGCGCGCATGCTGTTCGTAGCTCTGGGGCCCGCCAGAGGATAAACCGACCACGGCGTTACGCCTGAACGCCATAGTATGCTACTACTTCGTCACACCGGCACACAGCTGTTGCGTCCTGCGTGTGGCGTAGCTCTCGGTTGTCTGTGGGCGCCTACGTAGCGCTCTGCTCTGCTGCACAGCTTTATTTAGAAGACAGTGTGTGTGTTCTTCACATTAAACCGTTCTTTCTACCCGTCGACATCCAGCACAACCAGTGTCCGTGCCGATTCTTCACAATCCTATAATAGAAGAGATACAAGTTCTGTGGTCACAAAGCTACGCCACATAGATACTACGTTGCCACGTACCTGGTATGCAGTAAGCACAGCAGTAGGCAATGCAATGCCATGTCATCGCACTACAGTAGATACGACAGACACGACATACACATAATAATATGAAATAGAGAAACGAAGCAGTAGACCTATCATACTACTCTGTATTATTACTGTGTATTTTTACGAAATAGTTGTGTCATTTTTCATGGAATTGTCCGTGCAAGCAATCTTCTTATAGACTGTCTATTGATAGCAACTGCACTGGTTTAGACAAATGATCTTGGAGACTGCTGTCTAATAATACCCTATATTGCAATTGACAAACGAAACCAATAATAGTTCAATTTAAAATGGACACGCTCAGGGTCCGGGAAGTTGATAACGATAGTTCGATTGAAGACACCTCTACTATTATACTTACTAATAATATTCAGGGATGCGTATTTCCCGGTAGCGGTAATTTCCCGAAAATAATACGCTCGAGGTAATTTTTTTGATTTTTTCACCAGGAACAATCTCTACGTCCCCTATCCCCGGGCAATTAACGCCTCCATATAGAATGAAAACTCCCGTTTTTGTTTTTAAACGCCCAAAGAATAAATAAGCAGGAAAGGGCGGGACAAATCATCTTTATAGGTATGTATTGCATGTTCCTACATACCAGTAGGATGTTTTGATACCTACCGCATAGCGTCCCGGTGGCTTCGTAGGTGGTCCGCGTGCCTACTAAGATCAATTTCGTGGGTAATACGAGTACTCGTACGTAAATACTTTTTCGTAAGTAATTACTTTTTCTTGCATAAAAATTGATTATTAGCGGAAATCTCGAAAGCGTGAGTTAGCTACATTCATTCGATGAAAACCACGAGCAGTTGTAATGCTGATGAACCCTATGCGCGTTGAAAAAATGAGGCCCGTAACGAGAGGGAGAAGAGACGACACCTGTGACGACCACGGCTTGTTGTCCAGAAGACCGCTGTGAGGGCAAAAACCTCCTGCACTTGTCAAGGGAAGGGTCGATCTTAACGAGGAGTGTTTTTCAGTTTCTTTCAGCATTTTCCCGAAATTTCGGTATTATATTTCTTCCTATTTCTTCCCGAAATTTCGGTATTTCTTCCGTTAAAAAGAAGATAAAGGAAGAAATACCAAATTTTCGGGAAAATACTGAAAAAAACTGAAAAGCACTCCTCGTTAAGATCGACCCTAACCCCTTTAGAACCGCAGTCCCGTTTTGGGGACAAGTCACTCAATTTCCAAGTAATGTGCCCCCAAAACGTGACTGCGGTCCTAAAGGGGCTAAGCTGGAAAGTGAGAGTGATGAAAAAAACAAGAAAAATAAGTCCATGCGTTCAGATAGATGTGAACACTAAACAATACTTTTCACAAACAAAATAGTTCGTATACGCACTATGAATACTAGTTTTTAAAGTGTACGCGCAATTGATTTTAGGAGATTGTCTACGAGTTAGCATTGTCTGGACAAGTTATTTTGGAGATTTCTTATTATTAGTAATTGTCCGGGCCCTTGATTTTGGATAAAGTCTTTTATAATTGGAATTTCCCGGACAACCAACTTAGAACGCGATCTATCTGCTGATCGAAATAGTCCGGACAAACGATTTTGGAGACCGCCGTTGATTTTTTTCGGGACAATTGATTCGGGAGATTGTCTATTTTCTGGAATTTATTCGACAATTAATTGATTTATTATTAATTATCAAAAACTAGAATTATAGCACGTCAGTCAGAAATTGATTCAGGTGGGGCACGTCAGTAGTAGTAGTATATGGAGTAGGTTTAGCAGTCTGGGAGAAGGGATCTTTAGGAATGTTTTTGACTTGAAAAAAAAATGAGTAGCGTGGTCTGCACTTCGGAATCGTCGTCCGCAACCGAGAAATTTCCTGGTTCGATGCAAACGCGGCGCAGCCGCGTTTATGGCGAGTTTTGGCCCGTTTTGGCTGCGGTTTGGGGTCAGGGTTTGGGTTAGGGTTAGGGTTAGGGTTAGAGTCAGGGGTTGGGTTGGGTCTTCGCCCGTACCTTGAATCCCAACAGGGTCCAAAACACCTGAATAGCCTACCAACCTAAAGATCCCTTCTCCCAGGTTGTTAAAGGTCCTCAGTATATGACTGCCTGTAAATATAAATTGCCTGGACAATAGGGCCAGATGGAGGTCCTTCAATAGAATTTGTCTTGACAATTATATATAGCTGGATGCGTTCCGAATAAATAATTGGAATTAAGGACCGCAATTTTCATTCCTATTCCTTCTCTCAATCCCCCGTATATATATATATCTCCAAGTGTATTCCCGATTCCACCTTGTTTTTTAGCGCTAGCCTTTCCCTTCTTTTTATCCTTTCTTTCTGCCTTGTACCTCCCAAACCCCCGGCGGACACCAAGTCTTCTTGGTTCCCCCAATATTCTGCCATACTTTTCAACTACGCTATCCCACCTTATTCCAGCTCGCCCTTTTGTTACTTTCTCCCATACAGCTCCACTATAATTATATGGCTGGCTCACTCTTTTTTGGCATGTATGTTCCTTACTTTATATCTCTAGTTCAACTTTCTAATGTCTCTATTTGTCCTGAGTGGGTACATTCCCAATTAATTGTGCTCTTAATACTGTGTTTCTAGTCGTACTTGAGCATTTTAGGATTTGTTTAGCTGCTGTCCTCTGTACTGTTTCCAACTGTTTTACCAGCTTCGCGTTCCCTTCCCATGGTTTTCCTGCGTGCTCTAGCGTTGGTACCATCACATCATTCATGAGGATACATATATATCTTAATCCTAGTGTCCAGGTGCGAGTCTGTTAGGATCGCATCCATCTTGCCTACATACATGTGCTTTACCCTTTCCTATTACTTTTGCTATATATATTATTATGTGTATCCCAAGAACAGTCTTTCGATATCTCTATTATACCAAGGTGCGTATATTGGTCTACGATCGGCAATTTATCTTCTCCCCACTTCCAACTGAAATTTACTGGGTTCACCTTATCTTCGTTACAAGCAACTGCTGATCATTTCTTGACGTTCGCCGTCACCCTCCATTTTTTTCCTAGTAGTGTATTCTATGCCCTCTGTTTGTTTCTGGAATCTTTCGTGCTTTCTGATATCCCCACGAAGTCATCCGCAAACAAACATCAATCCCGACACCGTATCTTCCCCTACCGTGACTCCCTGTCCCGCTGCTTCGACTGCTACTATCAGGATCTTGAATAGGTTAGGTGACAGCGTACATTCCTGTGCAACTCCTTGTAAAATATCAACATACATACTTAGATATTTCCCCGTCCGGCATCACAACACTTCTCGCACATACATTCCGTCAACTTGTTCACCACCCTCTACATCTTTCCTCTGATTGATTACTATTTCCCGTACCTGATACCTGGTATATGGTAGTTTTTTTCCACAATCCATTTAAATTTTCTTCTCCATACTGTGCCGTAGGCCTTCTGTACATCTAGGAAGAAATAACAGTACGTTGTTACAGTAGTCCCCCGTCTTTCCAACCTTGGATTTTCTTACCTAATAAGGTGTACACATGGCCTATGCAGCTAGCTACGGTTGGGCCTAAACTCTGCTTGCCCTTCGCTTGTTTTGTCTTCCTTCTCCATTAATGTCCCCATTCTGTCGTTGAAAAAATCTTACCAAATGTTTTGCCCACTATGCTTAGTATAGCATTGTCCTTTTATAGTTCCCCGGGTCAGCCTGATCTATTTTCTTGAATAAGTTTACTACTACTACTATTTAATACTACTACTACTACTACTACTACTACTACTACTACTACTACTACTACTACTACTACTACTACTACTACTACTACTACTACTACTACTACTACTACTACTACTACTACTACTACTACTACTACTACTACTACTACTACTACTACTACTACTACTACTACTACTACTACTACTACTACTACTACTACTACTACTACTACTACTACTACTACTACTACTACTACTACTACTACTACTACTACTACTACTACTACTACTACTACTACTACTACTACTACTACTACTACTACTACTACTACTACTACTACTACTACTACTACTACTACTACTACTACTACTACTACTACTACTACTACTACTACTACTACTACTACTACTACTACTACTACTACTACTACTACTACTACTACTACTACTACTACTACTACTACTACTACTACTACTACTACTACTACTACTACTACTACTACTACTACTACTACTACTACTACTACTACTACTACTACTACTACTACTACTACTACTACTACTACTACTACTACTACTACTACTACTACTACTACTACTACTACTACTACTACTACTACTACTACTACTACTACTACTACTACTACTACTACTACTACTACTACTACTACTACTACTACTCCTACTGCTACTGCTACTGCTACTGCTACTGCTACTGCTACTGCTACTGCTACTGCTACTGCTACTACTACTACTACTACTACTCCTACTGCTACTGCTACTGCTACTGCTACTGCTACTGCTACTGCTACTCCTACTACTACTACTACTACTACTACTACTACTACTACTACTACTACTACTACTACTACTACTACTACTACTACTACTACTACTACTACTACTACTACTACTACTACTACTACTACTACTACTACTACTACTACTACTACTACTACTACTACTACTACTACTACTACTACTACTACTACTACTACTACTACTACTACTACTACTACTACTACTACTACTACTACTACTACTACTACTACTACTACTACTACTACTACTACTACTACTACTACTACTACTACTACTACTACTACTACTACTACTACTACTACTACTACTACTACTACTACTACTACTACTACTACTACTACTACTACTACTACTACTACTACTACTACTACTACTACTACTACTACTACTACTACTACTACTACTACTACTACTACTACTACTACTACTACTACTACTACTACTACTACTACTACTACTACTACTACTACTACTACTACTACTACTACTACTACTACTACTACTACTACTACTACTACTACTACTACTACTACTACTACTACTACTACTACTACTACTACTACTACTACTACTACTACTACTACTACTACTACTACTACTACTACTACTACTACTACTACTACTACTACTACTACTACTACTACTACTACTACTACTACTACTACTACTACTACTACTACTACTACTACTACTACTACTACTACTACTACTACTACTACTACTACTACTACTACTACTACTACTACTACTACTACTACTACTACTACTACTACTACTACTACTACTACTACTACTACTACTACTACTACTACTACTACTACTACTACTACTACTACTACTACTACTACTACTACTACTACTACTACTACTACTACTACTACTACTACTACTACTACTACTACTACTACTACTACTACTACTACTACTACTACTACTACTACTACTACTACTACTACTACTACTACTACTACTACTACTACTACTACTACTACTACTACTACTACTACTACTACTACTACTACTACTACTACTACTACTACTACTACTATTACTACTACTACTACTCCTTCTCTCCACTTACTTTCTAGGTGCGTTCTCGCTTTCTCATAATATCCAGTCACACAGCATAATCATCATGGCAAGCATTCCTTCTCCCCCGTACTTCATAAATTCATTCACTATTTGGTCTGGCCCTGCTGCCTTTCCATTCTTAGGTTTTAGCTAAACACTTTTTTACTTCTTCCCTTGTGAACTCTATCTGTAACCCTCCTGAACCACTGTCTTCCCTTTTTGATGCATCTACGCTCGCCTCTGCCCAAGCGTATATTTCCTTCTCGAATTCTGCGTCGAACGTTTCGTTGGCTGTGGGCGTTCCTAGCTTACGGTAATGCTATTATATTACTTCTCTTTCCCTCTGCGAACTACCAGCCATTTTACCGTTCTGTGCTCTTACGGTACTGTAGGTATTCCCGTGTCTGCCTCTCCTGCTTGCTTGCCCTGTATCCCTTTTATCCCTACCCACATCTGCTTCATCCCGCCCTCAAAGTCTTCATTCGTTTTCTTCACTACGTCTTTCCCTATTCTTTTCTTCTTTTCATCTACCATCTCTTTTACTTTCTTTTTAGCTATAGCATATCCCTCCCACCCTGTCCTAGTTTTACTTGATGCATATCTTGCGTGGGCGGAAAAACAACAGCAACGGTGGTAATATGCCATCCACAGGCACAGCACCACAGCACCACAGCACCACAACACCACAGCACAGCTTACCGCAAAAAACACATACGGACAAACAAGAACAATTGCCAAAACACTTACCAGGTATATATAATGCTATAATGCTATAATGCTATAATGCTATAATGCTATAATACATGTCGCACGCGTGGCACGGCCAACCAATTGAAACCGCTGCCTACGTACTGCCACATTTGGCCAATTACAATTTATCCGGAGGCCCAGGCTAATTTAGCCCCTTTAGTACCCCAGTCCCGATTTGGAGACAAACTAGTCTAATTCCAAGCGATTTGTCCCCAAAACGGGACTGCGTTCCTAAAGGGGTTACAGTTGCATTAGTTGCTAGCCTAATGCCACAGACACATTCAACCCAAGAAAACACAGGAATGTTGCCGCAAGATGTTTTGATACTACTGCGTTTAATGAGTGCCCCGACCTTGGTCATCTGTGACGTATCGGTAATTGCCGATTTTCGCCGAATATCTTTACCGCTACGTGGATTCTTGCAGGGCTTTCACGGGGAAAGGGTGCATCCCCTATTATCCCCGTTCAAGGGAAGTCGTCGATATTCCTACTGACAACCAAAAAGCTTCTGCCGGGTGTCACCTGCACGAGGATAATCGAACCATACCTCCTAACAGTGTCAGGTACCAGTGTATATATTGCGGGGGAACACACATGGAATAGTGTCAAGCCTCGAGTATAGCGTTTAAACATAGACAGGGGGATACCTTGATTTTGGGTAATGAGTTGTGATTACTGTTAAGATAGTCCCTCGCAATAATAAATACATATAGACGGGGGCCGGGTTCACAGATCAAGGAGGCTGGAGCGTGAATCTATGCTAGAATATGATGGCGGTGATGATGATGATGGTGACGTTCTCACGTTAAACAACTATTTAGCCCGTGGTCGGCAAACAGGCTATACACCTAAAGAGCTTGTTGATGGAAGAAAAAAACAAAGCTAAAACAACAGACTAGGGCACATTGAATAGAAAACAGAAAACATGTGCAGGAAAACGTCCTCGGCTATATTAATAGTGTATATACTCCAGGCAGTCACCAAGAAATACATAACTAGGGGTTTCCAATGCATATGGAGGCGTTTCCACGCGGGAAGTTTTCAATAACGCCTGACTAGGTGGACCCTCGGGCTCCGAAATGCCCTGGGGGCAGGTGACGTGCTGCCCCCTTTTCCGACGGCGGTGGCAGACACGCTGGGGGGCACGGGACCGGAGATTGAGAGCGAGCCGTTAACAAGGGGGCAGATCGATCAGGGAGGTACTGCTGGAGGTGCCAAAGAGAACCGTCGGGCCGCGGGGAACAGGAATGCTATGTCAAAGGGACAAGTGGGAACCACCCGGACAACACCAAGTACCGCCCCTGCAGCACTCACGGCGGCAACGTCTACACCTAGCGGCCAGGGAGAGGGTGAGCCTGCCCCAAGAGGGAGACGAGGTCGGCCAAGAGGATCTGGGAGAAGGCCATGAGCAGCCAGTGCGGGAAGAGGAGACGGCACGAGCAGGAGGCACTGCCTGCCCTAGGCCAGGGTGCAGCGAACCCCCCTCGTTTGCGGGCGGCCAAGGTGGAAGGGTGGCGGTTCCGATCTAGATTTCTCCTACGGAGATCAAGGGGGCGGCCAAGCGAGTGCACCCACTACGTGCCCCCACGAAGGATTTGTGCACGCCAGCTGCATGTTGACCCGCAGCTTTGCGCCAAGTGCCGTTCTGAGTGACCGGTAAGAAGCCGACCTCCCCATCCGGCGGAGCTGACTCAGGGGTTGTCCAGGTCACAGTCGGGAGGGAGGGGGCTATTAGTGGGGAGTGATTTGAGGTTTGCCGAACTGCTTGAGGAACATGTCGCCCGGCTGGACCCAGCTAATTACGTGGTGACTGGCTCGCAAAATACCTCCGATTCTGGTGAGAGCAGACGAGAGGAGTCGACCCTACACGTTTCGTTGCTCTTACTCCCCCTGTTTAGTGACGTTCTGAGCCTGCCCTCGTCGGCGTACCTAGACTTTCCCCGCTCAACGGAACGAGAAGCAGTGGTTCGCCGTTACAGTACGTTGTTCACGGCGGGTACGACCGCTGGAAGGTTTGCTTTGGTTACCTAACCGCAGGCTCTACATTGAACCGCACGCGGAGTACCTGGTGAGCCTGGATTCTGAGTTAGAGCACCTGACTAGGTGGGTTGTCGGGGTTCAACGCACTTTACGTGCAGGCGGGGCGCTGCCTCCGTTTCCGGCAGCGGAGGTGGCACTACCGGAAGGAGAAGCTCTGCCATGGGAGAGCGACCCACGGGTGCGGGGACAGATATAATCCGGAGATGCTGCTAGTGAAGCTACGGAGAACACCCAGATCGCCGGTGGTAGGGATGTTACGCCAAGGGGACGCTCGGGATCTCCCCTCACGCAGTCCAGCGCCGCCTCGGCAACACCTGGAGCGACCGCGTCTTCGCCTACTGGCGCGGAAGAAGGGGCGCCAGCCACAAGAGGCAGATGAGGGCGACCACGCGGATCTAGGAGGGGGTCCCGCGCGACCAGTACTGGAAGCGGGGCCGCCACGAGCCGCCACCGGCCCCTGGTCAGAGGGGGGCAACGATGGGAGGCACGAACGTAGCAGGGAAGGAGGAGGGAACGAGGGAGGGGGGACGCGCAGCAATAGGGGGCGCAGGGTAACATCGTTCATTCATGGACTGAAATCAAGAAGGCGCGACCTGCGGGGGTTGTCGGGCGACAGCGGCTCGGGGACAGCGAGTGGTGGGGCGACCGTGTGGACACCAGCCAGTTATACAGTTAGGAGAGGGGGAGTGCAGGCATCGCTTCCCTGCGGCGCTAGAGGCTGCACAGTCCTCTATGGGAAACGGGAAGCACTAGAGGGGGCAGTTCAGGCCGACTCTGGAGTGCACGCTACAGCAGTGGGACGTGGGGCGAGAACTGACGATGACGAGGAGTCGCGGCTTCATGGGCTCTGCTATTCCTGGGACCAAGATACGTTGGGGATAGCAGGCCCGCTTGATGACGCTCCCCTTGAATATATCGAGCAACGTTTCATCAAGGTGGTAAAACCGTAGCCTATACTAGCCGCTGCCCATGCCAAGATGTCCACCCACGTGTTTATCCTCCTCAAACCACGGGACAGCATTATCAGAGTAGAGAATCGGAGACGCCGTACTTGCTCCCGAGGGACATAAAACAATATGGTGTATCCTGCCGGCTGTGCTGCACTCACAGGATTCACGAATGAAACGGCGTGAGAGGTTCGCGTCTGTTGAACGCGGTGACATCACCCTTTCTCTCCCTTGGTTGGTGGGATACACCCGTCGGACATCGACAACGCGTAGTGACCCAGCCCACGAAACGACAGTCGAAGCGTATTTCAAGAGGGCAGCATTAGCATGCCGCCACCCGGGAGATGTGGCCGTGACAGCCCGCAGCCTTCTCGCTGAACCGCGAGGGCCCGGCAGCGAGGAAAACGTGGGAGCAGGTTCCCCGACGAAGATCCGACCTCTGTCTCCGAAGCAGCAATGGCAGCGGTAGCAGCAGGTGTCTCCAACCCCAAGCGGCGTCTGGAGGACGAGCTCGACCCTCAGATCGTCCCCAAGGTGAGAACATCTCGGAACGCGCTGTTCGCCTTAGGAAGCGACGGTCTGCGCTTTTTGCGCCTACAGTCAATCATGAGGACTGGCTTCGGGCGTGATGAGTTTGATGCCCGGCGAATTATCCACGATCCAGGCGCCTTTCCGCCGAAGTTCTGGCCGCTCGTCCTGCAATCTCACCTGACTGCCTTGGGCGAACTATGTCGCCCCGTATGCGTAGGAATGGCGTGCAGACGCCTCCTTACAGCCGGGACTATGCGGCAGTGGCGGTCGCGATTGAAGGAGATCAACCGCGAGGTGAGACAGCTTGGGGTAGGGGTACGAGGGGGGTTTGAGCAGGTAGCATTACGCGCCAAAGTGTACCACAAGGTAAAAACCTGACTGAGCTTGACAGGCTGTTCCGAAGCCTTCAACACCGTCAAGCGGACGGCGGTGCTCACGGAGGTGGTCACGTGCTTGCCCGTACTCACACACCTCTATGCCAAGTGTTTCGGCGAATGGACTCAGGAGAAAGGCGAACGATCGACTGGTACAGTGGAGCGCATCAAGGGGACGCCATAGGATCAGCGTCGTTTTGCACGCCGCTCTTGCCGGTGCGAAAGCGGACCCGACAGGAGTTCGAGCCGAGAGGAGTCGATGCGTTTACCGACCTGGGGACTGTAAGGGTTGTGCCTTTCCTCCAGCGAGAACTGACCAACATCGGCATCACAGTGAACTAAAAAAAAACGGTCGCCTTGCCTCCGAAGAGGCACATACCTACGCTGGGAGCAAGTGCCCTCCTTGAAGGCATTGATTTCCGCATCGCGGACCGGGGTTAGGGTGGAGATGGTTGGAGGGCCCATCCGTACCGACGCATACGCGATGGAGAGCGCGATGGAGATCGTCGGAAAAGGTGGAGCGGAACGACTCGCGTGGATGCTCCCGTGGAAGCCAGACAAACAATCAGCAAACCCGTTTGCCGATGGCTCCATGGTCCATGAGGCGTCGAGCGGGTGATGGACGCGGCGTTGTCTCTACCTGCGTGCCTAAAGGCAGACAACAGCGCTATGTGGATGTTGGAAAACCCGCTTGATATCCACAACTAAGTAAGCAGTGCCGTGCATCCGCTGTGGGCGGTGCCAAAGGCAATGGGGGGAGGGGGGGCAACACTGGAGGAGTGCAAGGAAACCCGACCAAGGGAATGCGGGGAGCGGGGGCAACAGAGAGAGTAGAAGGGAAATCGCGGTGGACGAAAATCGGAGGAGATGACAGACAGGGTAGCGGGGCACCATGTCGACTACAAATGGAACATGTCTTTGCTACTCGTGCCGCCAACTGTTGCAGTTGGTTCGAGTGTGGTCTTCCTTCCTATGTTTTTCTTTCTTTTCGCGCTTTGATCCTCCGTGATTTTCTCATTGTTACTTTCTATCTTTTTTTCTTCTCGTTCTTATGACAGGAGTCTTGTGACTTGGGTGGATGACGAGCCTGCTTTCTTGTTTCGTATTTCCTGACGCATCCTCTCCGGGGGTGGGGCAGAGTTAACGAACGCAGGACGGAGACCGCAGACAGGGTAGCAAGGTACCAGGCCGACTAGTAGGTAGAACCTGGCCATGCTACGCGTATGTTACAATCAAGATCGGGACACTTTGTATCTCTTGACAGGTTTGCCTATTGAGCAGGTAATCGTTGGGACTCACGTGTGTTGTTTGCTTAGAGATATAAGAAGAGCAGCTTGATGCCTTTCGTGCACGTGGAGACTGAGAACAAGACTCTTACCTCGCTGGGATAACCCCTGGTTTTCCATCCAAGATACGCCTCCCAAGTGCTACAACTACGATACCAATACCTGAACCCAGGTATTTACCCGGCTTTCAGCCTCATTCAATGCAGTACCATAACACTAGCCCACTCTGATGAGCCGCATATGCAGAATTATGGGAAATTAATGGAAACCCCGATTCCACAAGCTAGTATATGAGTCGAAGATGTGGCTCCTCAAAAGCGGCTCCCACACCTCTGAACGGCATGGCAACGAAGCCTGTAAGGCACGTAAAAAAAGAGACAAAAAGGGAGGCCTAGCCTTTGGGGACAGGAACAAATCGTCGACGAGCTAGGAAGCTTGATCGGACCCGGAAGGAGGTGCTCTTGTCACGTTCCGGCCGCACCGCATCAATTCCATCATGGCCAATGAAGTAGAGGTCACCTTGGACTAGTACCTTGCGGCAGGCCTGATCCAGCACTCGACCTCTACGTACTCGAGCCCGCTGGTGGTCATTCCGAAGAAGTCTGGAGGCGTGCGGATCACCGTGAACTACAAGAAACCCAACCAGATTAGCAGCCTCAGCCAGCTGCCTTTCGCGTGGTCCGAGTCCTCGACTGATTAGTGAAGGGACGGGTGTTTTACCTTTTTGACTTGGTCTCCTCGTTCCAGCAGATTGCCGCGCATAAGGACGCCGTTCCTCTCACCGCGGTTTGCACTCCCACAGGCCTCTACGGGTGGTTTGTCATGCCCCAGGGCAGCATGCCCCAGGGCAGCAGTACATCGCCCGGCTCGTTCATCAAGGTGATTAATGTGGTCATTAAGGGTTTGGCACAGGTGGCGGCCTACCTCGACGATGTGATCGTAATCGACTCTGATTCGACGGCCCACGTCAAGACGATACGAACCCTCTTCGAACGCCAGCGCAAACACAACCTCAAGCTCTCCCTTTCGAAGACTCGTCTAGGCGCCACGGACCCAAATGTTCTGGGCCACTCCATTTCGCCGGCGGGTGCGGAAGAAGTTAGGCTGAAAGGCAGAGGGCCCGGATACTGAGCAAATACACCTGAATCCACGGCTTGGCTGGCTACGCGCTCAGCGGAGCGGAGGCGCCCAGGTGTCTTGGACGGCATAGGGTTCGATTGGGGAGCAAATACTGCAAGACCCACAGCCTGGCTGGTCACGCGCTCAACGGAGCGGGGACGCCCAGTTGTCTTGGACGCCAGAAGTCTCTCAGCCGAGCGAGAAGGCACGGTAGGTGTCTTGGGGCAGCTCGGGCTTCGTCTTAGGGTTCCTGCTTGGACTAGTTCTCCTCTTGTTGGTCTGCTGTACAAGGCGCTCGATACACATCGGCAAGCCTTTCGCGGGGGGCCACCGAGGGGTCCTGGACCTCAGTAGCTCGGCCACCAAGAGGGGAAGCAGGCCTCCCACCTCTTGATTCTCCATCGTGGAGTGTGCGGAACAAACTTACTCCAGAAAAGCAAACGGCCAAAAATGAGTGAACACAACGCGTACCGACAAAAAATCGGAAAGTCCTAAGCCGAAGGCGCCACTCGATAAGATCAAGGTCGGGACAATTTGTATATCCTTTTACGGTTTGCCTTATGATCAGGTACTCGTTGCGACCCACGTCTGTTGTTTGCCTAGAGATGAAAGAAAAACAGCTTTATGCCTTTCGTGCACGTGGAGACTGAGAGCAAGGCTCGTGCCTCGTCGGGGAAACTCCTAATTCTCCATCTAAGATACGTCTCCCAAGTACTACAAATACCATGCCAATAACTGAACCCAGGTATTTACCGGGCTTTCAGCCTCGTTAAAAAAAGTACCATAACACGCACCACAATCTGCTGCGGCTACGGTTAGGATCAAAGGCCGCGGCACTGTGGATCTCTGGACAGGTCTGCCTATTAAGTCGGAACTCGCTGGTACTCACGTGTGCTGTTTGCTTAGAGATAAAAGAAGAGTAGCTTGATGCCTTTCGCGCACGCGGAGACTGAGAGCCAAGCTCGTGCCTCGCCGGGAAAACCACTGGTTTTCCATCCAAGATACGCCTCCCAAGTACTACAAATACGATGTCAATACCTGAACCCCGGTGATTTCTGGGCTTTCTGCCTCATTCAAAGCAGTACCATAACACTAGCCCCCTCTGATGAGCCCTATATGCATAATTATGGGAAATTCGTGGAAACCCCGATTACACGAGCTAGAACATGACTCGAAGATGTGGCTCCTCAAAAGCCGCTCCCACACCTCTGAACGACAAGGAAGGTACGTCAAACAGAGAAAGGAAGGAAGGAAGGAAGGCCTAGTCTGAAGGGGCAGGAATAAATCGTCAACAAAAGCCATCGCCATGTCACCCGCAACGAGGGTAGGGCGAGCAAGGGTCTACGGAAAAGCGAATTGTTGACACAAAAAAGGAGACGGTCCTGTTCCC